>JAOBRG010082553.1:0-20612 GCA_027574985.1 Umimayanthus nakama | reverse complement strand
CGAAGGTCCAGGTGTTTATTAAAAACGTTTCGGCCATTCGGCCTTCTTCAGTTTAAACAGTTAAAAATCTAAATGTAAAAGCTAAAAATCTAATATATATATATATATTATATGAATGTTACTTATGTTTAAATAATACAGTGAAAATGGATTAAATTAAAATTAAAATTTAATTAATTAAGAACAATGAGACTCGGCCAAAATTTACCGGTTCTTATAAAAAAAGCGTGTATTGGCTGTGTCAGGTTTGCAAGGTACTGTGGAAAAATGTTCAGCACCACATTTTATGGTAAAGGCAATCTTTTTCTTTTTAATGAATTTTTTTTTTTTTTTTAGCTTGAGATTGGTTTACATTCCATTCACTAGTTCTACGATGAGTGACAGCTCACCAAAGCAGCGCGCATTCGTAGCAAACAGTAATGCTTGGATAAAGTCGAAGCCAGCGAGAGGGGGACTTCGATTAAAATTGGAGGAATTTTTTGGTAATTCATCAATCCATGGTTTAAGCCAGCTGAATTTCTCGAATTCACTCATTCGGCGAGCTACATGGTTGCTTATGTTTCTGTCCTGCACTTCTTACCTGTTGTATGAGATGAACGTTAATGTGAACAAATTCCTGAAATATGACATCGTCACGAGTTCACGAATCCAACGAAGCAGTTCGTTACCTTTTCCCGCCGTGACACTGTGCAGCCTTAGCTCGGTAAAAAAGAGTCGACTCATTGGTCATGACATGAACGATCTAATGGACTATATGGAATCTATTTTAAACGGAGAAGAACCGAAGGTATGAAGTTTTAAAAATTATTAGCAAACCATTTTTTTTTTGTTTTCTTCAGGTTTTGGAATTGTGTCTCTTTTTGTTGTATACAAAAGAATATTCTTGTGTCCCATCTATTCTTAGAAAATACCAGGTTTCTTCTTACTTGAGCGACCTGTGCTCAGGTTTCTGCAATTTAAAGACTGAAATGGAGATAACACAAACTTCTAAATATCACATTCTCCTTTATAGGCTCTTTATACGCGTTTGCGTATAGGTTAGGGATGATTTTAGGGTTAGAGGGACTTGAACAACTCTTTGATTAGTATAAAGTTTTTAAAAGTATCTTAAAAATTGTAGAAACAGCACCCCTGATATTCCTTTTGGTCTGTAATATTAATAATTATAAATCTCATCCGAATTTTAGTTTTATATTGTAAAAACCATTTACGGCATTTTAGCTTGTGCTATTGAATATCTCTGCCTAAGGTTGCTAATGTTATTGTTATTGTTACTGTTATTGTAATTGTTATTGTTGTTGTTGTTGTTATTATTATTATTATTTTTATTATTATTATTGTTGTTATAAATATTGTTATTTTTATTGCTATTATTATTAGTAGTAGCAATAGTACTAGTAGTATTGTTATTATTACCGTTAAAATTTTCTCAGTTGTTGTGTTGTTCATTCTCAAGGATCTCAATGGCTCGAGACCGTTCGATTTCACAAAGGCCTTGAACGAAACTGGTTTTGACATCCAGGACCTCCTGCATGAATGCCGATGGCAGGGCAAACTTTGTGGAGCGGAAAACTTCGTTCCTTTAATCGACTTTCAGGTACTCGATATACTACAATTTTTATTACTACTTTTATGATTTCTACCAGTAGCTCATAAGACTAAGTCTTATGAGCTTCTGTTTCTACAAATTAGTTAATGCGTCACAGTTTAAATATTCCTTTCATTTCTTAGTTAGCGCACGTAAACACAAAATCCGATATGTATAAATGAAGATATGAAAAAACGGTTTTATTAACTAGCGAGCTTTACTAATACAGAAAGTTAAAAAAATCGTATCAAGCAAAGGGTTGCAAAATGGTCGTTCTGCTTCTCGCGTTTCTATTCATACGGCTTCCGGTCCATTGTTAGTAATTTCAATAGATTTGCGACACCTTTTTCAGTGGAGCGGGAGATTTAAGTTATTCGAAAGTGGAGTTGAAACGACAATTTATGTCCTGTGGTTGATGTCTTGGGCATTTGTGGTCACACTTCTCGCGACAAAACACCAACAGAGAGTACGAGAATCACCTTTTTGACGCAAGAGATCATCGTGAATATTTAAATAATGACAGCAAACGGTTCTCAAGACTTGACGCCTGAAGAAAAGGCATATTATAGCCCTATTGTTTGTGATCACTCACCAAAAACGCAACCATTCTATTAATAGTCCATTGCTTGATACGATTTTAATTCACTGGTTTTATATATAAATAATTTTAATAACTGATGGATATCTCTTTTTACCGTGTTGAACTTTAAAACCTGGTTATGGTCATCCCACCTCACATGTATGAAAACGAAACGAGAATAAAAGGTGAGTAACCAAGATAGCCGGGTTGTTTCCTCCATTTAGTCAGGCCCAAAGCGACACAGAAGAAAAGAAGGAAGAAACCTTCCTTTTATAAGATGTGCTGTTGGAAAACTTATGAATTTTTTCAATTTTATCTTGTTTTGTGATCGTCGATCCCTAAAGGCTGGAAAATGTTACACATTTAACTCTCGAGAGGAAAACCGACTGTCTACAACTGATGACGGAACCGAATCAGACCTGATGCTTGTTCTGGACGCTAATCCAGATGAGCTGTATGGAACTACGGATGACTCTATTGGTTTCCGAATACAAGTGCATGAGCCAGGCGTGGTACCATCAATAGTGAAAAGAGGTGAAACTCTGTCCACTGGTTTCCGCCATAAAGTTTCGATTACTCGCCATAAGGTAAGTGTGTGTTGGGCCTTTTTCCCTTTGGTAACAATGATCGTCTCATATAACTATGAAAGTTGTTTACAGATTTTCGTTCGTTTATTTAGTAAAAAGTCGCATAAAAGACCAACTGTGTTTAGAACACCTGAAATTTGGTCAGCAAAATACCGTATACGTAAGCTGAACAAACTCAGCCCGAAACTGAAAAAATGTTCTTATAAATAAAAAACAGGTGCAAGTTAGATGAAAAAAAGCCTACTAGGATAGTAGAAAAAATATATGTGCTAGACCATTGCTCACACAGAATTTTAGAGCAGAGATTGTAATTTCTTAGGAAAATCTGGCAATTATTATCTTAACATGATCAATGCTATTTAGACTGGACGTTTGGGGAGCTTAAAAAACACCCATTAATAGCTATTTTGAAATTTAAACTGTTGAGGAGATTTTTTCACAGGTCACAATTCATACCAAGCTTGTTTAGTTTCCAAGTAGGTAATGATAAATGTATGACGTCACAATTGTGTCATTACAGTCAAAATTCTGGGTTTTTACAAATCGTACTGATCGAAAGAAAAGTAGTATAAAGGTTTCTGACTTAATAAAAAGAAAAATAAACAAAATGAAATGAAAAGAAAGCTTCCTTTTTAGCTCGTGGAGAGCTATCGGGATGGTTGGAGAGTCAGGATGTCAGGCGTAAACAAAGGATAATTGGTAGTCGATTTCTGATCGTCTCAAGTTCGGAAGGCTCATTCGCGCATTCGTTAAATGGTCGTCAAGAATGCTTTTATTCGACTGCCAATGAAAGACGTTCAATCTGTGACGTGGTATTTGGTGTTCGGAACATGTCTTCGGCCCGGTCTTTGGCAAAACAGCACAAGGATTTCTGTATATTGACCTGTATTCGATTGATTTTATACGTAAGAGAGATGATCGCAAAGAAACTCAGACTTGGAACAGACAGAATGTGCGCCAATAGTCATCGGCCTACTCGTCACGAACTAAACCGGAACCAACCAATTCGAGAGTTTGTGCTAGGCAAGTATTCGTTTCCGCGTGAGTGCATGTGCATGGCGAAGCTTTTGTTTCAGTGTTGTTGAAACGTTTGTAGATGTTGTGAGTGGAGCAACCGATGAAGTTTGCAAAAGTGAAGCCTTGAAATGCATTATTCAAAATGATTGAACATGGATAATTTGGTATCTGTTTGTTTACAGTTTATTGTCGCGGTTCAGCTTGACCGATTCAGTGACTGTGGCGCGTAGAGGTTTGCGATGTCGTTTACGAGAACAACGAGTACATAGCCTTTGGTATCAGGGATTTCATAGCAGGGAATCGTTGATGATTTTTAACACTGTGTTCTTGTTGTAAATAAGAACTAATCCTTTCTACTAGTCCAGTTATATAGTGAAAAAAATCTACCTCATCCCTGCAGCGAGTACCTCAACTTTCTTAATTAGATCGAACGTACTACACTGATCTGTGATCACTTCTAGTATAACAAAAGGTATTACACTGCATTTGCAACCGCTCTATACGCTTGAAAATTCGCAATATCAGCTCCCTGACCCACTACCTTACTCCACGCGAACTTACCACAGGATTCCTTTGATTGATCAAATAACAGTACCTAAATGAAAATGAGGTTTACATAGCATGTTTTTCTAGCGAAAGTTCAAACTACACAGTAGATCATAATTTGAAACATTAAAAATTTTACTCAAATTCATCTTATTAAAGGCTATTGGTGGCAAATCTAGGACAATATTTAAAACTTTGTATAAAGAACGTGGCCGCCCATCTTGGGTTTCGAAAAAGCAATGCGTAATACCTATGACGTCTTAAGTCGCGTGGAAAGCTTTCTATTCTTGGTTTGCAGGTGACGTCACAGCCGCCATGTTGGTGTACAATAACAATAGAGCTGTAATTACATTCTTTTGTTGTGTCCACCGACATGGCCGCCGTACCCTTTGTCATTTGAATCCCTGGAGATTGAGTGCAAACCAAGAATATTACAGAACACATTGATTAACTAACTTGGACAATAAAAACTAGCAATTCTTTTACAACAAAATTTGTTAATTGAGAAACTAGTTACTTTAGTCAAAGAAAGATACCCATGGGGTTCAAAACGGGATTGCCATGGCAACAAATTTATATCCGTGACCCAACTCTTTTTCTAGAATCTAGTTCTCCAAAACATTTTGGTAAAAGTTACCACATTCGGTAGGCAGAGCTTAATTATCAAGGAAGTTCTCAAAAGAAAAAATCGATGCGGCCACTTTGAACCCCCTAACCCAATCATATACATTCACACATACATACATACAAATGTGCTGCATGCATACAAACAAATATACATTTCTTTCTTTATCCACGGTAAAACCATCAGTAAGATATGATAAGCGTGTGGTAATCCAATTTGGAAGTAATTTTATAAATCTCTCTCTTAAAGCTTGATAGAGTTTTGAGGTTTCTCATCGCCTTTGGAAGATTGTTCCAAAGGAAAGCACCACTATAACTAAAGCTACGCTTCAAGTAGTCAGTGGGTGGCTTCGCTAGACACAAACTGTTTTCAGTATCCCTAAGAAAATAATATGTGCCAGGGTAGGGGAGTAAACAAATTTTGTAGGCACATCTGAGTTTTAGAAGAGACACAATTGCTGCACCGTTTCGTAAAAAAAGTATGCGTTGCTTACCATTGCAACACTTTACAGACTCTTCTTCAGAAGTCACCCTATCCTTCAAACTGTACCAAAGATCCCGCAGCAGGTACTGGTGCGTGTCAAGCACAGTGCATCAAAGACGCCATTTACAAGACTTGTAACTGCTCTATGACAGGTAATTGGTCTTTTTCATTAGTCAATGTAGAATTTTGATAAATAGTTAGTAGGAGTGAGAAATAACTATCAACTTCTTAACATTATTCGTTACTCTAATGAATAAATGAGAAAGGAAAAGACAAAGTAAGCGAGGAGAAGACATGCAAGTTTCATTGTTTGTGCTACGGATATAAACGTAAATGAGCTTTTCGCACTTTATATTTTTTCCAATTACCAGGATATTCCACCTAGATTTGGTAATAAATGGGTAAATCGTAGTTAAATGATTTATTGTTTGGTAATCCATTGATTGATTGATGATTGATTCACTGATTGACTAGAACAGAATAGAACAGAAAAGAATAGACTAGAATAGAATAGAAAAAATTAGAAGAAATAGAATAGAATAAAAGAATGGGAGCATGAATCAATCGATGGATGATGGAGGAATAGATGGATGAATTTATGGACGGTACGGATGAATGGATGAATTGATAACATGGGATTGATTTTTTCGAATGAGATGAAACAGTGGATAAATAGATATACAAACGGATTAACAAAATCTTGAATGGATAGTTTAGAAAATAAAGAGGAAAAATAGATAAAACAACTGTATGGATTTCCAATTCGGTTTATAACATATTGATATATACCAAATACGAGGGCAATCCGCTATTATACCTATAAAAAGGTTTGCATTATGACTAAATAAATGGAGAAGATGGATGGATAGATGGATTGGAACTAAAAGTTTATTGAACGAGTAATTGAGTGACTTGTCAACTGATACATTAATTAGTTGATTGATTAATTGGATACTTGGTTAATTGATTTATTGCCGGTTTGTTGATTGATTGGTTGATTAAGAGGCTGCATTGCTCAGGGACCGGGCTGCCAACGAGGTGCAGGACGCGTTAGGAGTGGGTTTGGGACGAATTATTTTTAACGTCTTGCTTGAGTATACCTAACACAAAACTATTTTATTGTTCTATTCATAGAAACAGTTGGACAAAGGCTCTGCACTTTAAGAGAGAGTTCGTGCTTCTCCACAGCCCATAGTAGGTATCCCTTGGTAACTACTGCCATAACTACCTATCATTATATGGCTGACTGATTTCGCGTGCTGTGATTGGTCAATTTAGGGACGCCATTCGACTGTCATTGCCCCTCATCATGTGAAAGCATCTTCTACGAATATGCTATTTCAAGCTCATATTACCCTGCACCACACATGTGGCCTCGCATCTTCAAGACCTTTAATGTGACATCTGCCAACGAGACTGACTTTCAAAAGAACTTTCGGTAAGAACGCATCGGAGCTAAATTCGAAGTTGTAGAACTTAGATGATCATGTTACTTGTAACATTTTCAAAGGAGATGACTGTGTGGATGTTCTTTACGATAAAATCTTGCAGTTCCTGTTCAAGGAAGTTCAGCTTCAAACAAACCTTAGAAACCTTCATAACAATTAGCAAAGCTTAGTTTATATAAACAGCTGATTGTGAAGCTCAGCTTACCTCAAAACGGAGTGTACAAAGCTGTTTAGTTTTATGTTGGACAAACCGTGAATCTGCAGGATGTTTTGTTTCTAATATGTGCCCAATTGTTGTTACTGGTGAGCAAACCTTTTGCGTTTCAATACCTTTTGTTTTTTGTGATCGGCCAAGAACAACAAACATTTAAGAGACCAAAAAAATGTAGCAAGAAACTGACCGCGGAGTTCCATAACCAGTTCGCTCTATTAACTATGGGCAAGGTAATAGTTTCCTTCTCTTTACTGAAGTTCACAAGTTATATAGCTAGAGGATTTTAAAAGCCTCCTATAGCCGTGACAAAATCTTGTATAGGGCTAGTTTAATGTAAAGTATGATGATACTGTAACAGTTTGAATGAAATGCATATGGAAATGAAAGTTACTCTTCCATCAAAGTAGCCTAAAGTTGCAAAAACCAAATTCTCAGATAGAGCTTTCTTCTTTGTTTCCCATTTTAGATGTTAAAAATTCTCCTGCATAAATGAACATAGGTAAAACATTTTTGTATGTAAACTATAATAATCTAATATTAAGGGGCGGACCCTTGAGTACTGTTAAGGTGGAGGGCGGTGGGAGAAATACAAAAAATAATGCAAGATCGAGTGATCGAAAAAGAAATTATGCAAATAGGAAGTGAAGAGAAAAAGCATTTCACAGGCAAAAAATATCCTGCATAAACATTGAAAGAAAAAAATCCTACGAACTGAAAATCCCCCACCCCTCCTAAAATTTCATGAAAGTTTTGTTTTCTTGTAGGTACGCGAAACTTTCTTGCCATGGTAACTACGTTTTACCGACTAGATTTTTGTCAAGGTTTGCAGTTCCTTGTTCTGTTTGTTTATAGTCATGTACTGATCGAAAACAATATATTTAGGAACATAAGTTAACACGTTTTTTAATATCAAGGGGGTCTTAATCAATTAAGAGACGATTTGTGATGACGTCATTGCTGTTACGTAATAGTTAAAGTGGTTTTTTTGCTGCAATATTATGACGTCACTTTTTAATTTTTTTACTCAAATATGTATAAACGTGTGTGTTTTGGCAAATCAATGTTGATAACTGCTGTTATGACGTCATTATGACGTCATGGTGACAAAATACAAATTCAAGTTTGGTTAACGAGCTTTAATAGTCTTGGAATTACGGAGGGGACAGGGCGTTAAGTCTAGTTTATTGCCATTCTGTTTTCTCGGATAGTTATCTAAAAGGTGCAGGATTTCTTCAATTAATCACTAAGGTTATTACAAATCTTACATTCTCCATTTTCATACAGAAACAATAATCACTGAACTATAACCATTTAGAGTTTTTATAACTCATGCACACTCTTATTTGTTGAAAACCGAACTAATTATATATCCCTTTTTCACAGACATCGCTACACAAAGCTGTTTGTAAGCTACCGGAGTATGCAGACCATCTTGTTTCAGGAGCTACCAGCCTATGGGTTTGAAAGTCTGTGTGGTAAGTTGTGATAACTCTTCCCTCAAAGTAACAAAAGGAACTGTGCGTTTGATACTGTGGGGCGGAGGGGTGGGGGAGAGGGGGTAGACAGCGGGATGGACAGAATTAAGAATGATTTCTATGAAATTCCTTTTTCATGTGGTCAAGTTTTTTCAAAATCACGTTTTCTGTTCCCCTATCAACTCTCCTGAGATACCTTTTGGGATACAAATTACTTCCTCTGCTAGATTCGATTGTAATGCATTCCTTATGATTCCTGCAATTACTCCAGCCCTCATTTCCCATCAGATTGTACAGTTAGTCGGCCCCAAATGGTAGTTGATTTACCTTTGTTAACATGACTAAAAATCTTTCCAGAGGTACAAGTTTTCCGTCCACTTGTGTACTGACTTAACTGACGAAAAATTAACAAAGAAAGTTATTTCTTCTTTCCATACCTTAGCTGACATTGGAGGGACCATGGGCCTGTGCATTGGCTGCAGTGTGCTGAGTCTTTGTGAGGTCGTCGACTTGCTGTTGTGCCTAGTGAGGTTACGATTGTGTAAGGCCACAGAGCGAAGAGTGGAGCGATCACCGGAAGACAATGCAACGGTCGTGCGCGCACAACAGACATAATCCGTCACTTGTACTATACTTTGATAAAATCATGCAAGCGTTCATGGCAATCAGTAGTTAAAAAATTTGTAACTAAACTCTCGATTCTAGTTTTCAAGGACTCGTACATTATGTTACTTTAGGTCGCTTTTCTTTTGTCAGCTTTGTTCGGTCGAAGATAACTGAGCTCTGGCCAGTTTAAACGGAAAGGTCCAAGATGTGCTCGACATTTTCATTTTTTTGCCATAATTCTCCGAATTCCCGCGCTTTGGCCGACCGGAGCGGGAGAACTGAGCAGCTCTGATTCATGAGTAGGCCATTCCAGCCAAAACCAGTTCTGAAAGCTCGTACGTTCTATTTCAGAACTTACTGCTCGGAAGGGTTTAGCTTCCAATAGCAGCTGCCTTATTTCCTTCGCAGCGTCAAGCCTTACTGCTCAAATGGAAAAGAACCCTAATGTAATATAACTGACACCAAAAAATGGAACTATGAGAATCGAAATATTTCATATTAATATACCACATTGCACCATGGGATTTACGACAAGTGTGACTTCTCATAAGCGAAAAAGTTATTAAATAATAAACTCTGTTGTTGCTTGTCTTTCTTGTTAACATCGGTCTCTTTTTCCAGAGTGTTTATTTCTCAGCTGCCACACACATATTTGAGTATAGGTTATCCAAGCTACGATTGAGATTTTTGAAGAATATAAATATGTATTAAATGAACTTTCAGTACCAAAAGTTGTTTTTCAGTACGTTTAATATTTGCCGCGAGATATGATGAAAGAGAGTTATACCGAAGTGAAATTGTATGACGCGCGTACTTTAGGAGTGAATTTCTCGAGATATGTCTTAGCTAAAACAGCGACAAAGCAAAGGATCATTGTTCCCTCAATTTTTCACAACATGCCGTTAAATTTGGCAAGCTTATAAAATAATAGCTGAAGATGAAAACAGTCCTGGCAAATTTTGAAATTTTGCTCCATTTATTTTTTATGACTTAAACAGTGCAGTTTTAATGCTGCAAATAGGTAAATTTCTTCTAACAACCTGCAGAAAGTTTAAGACAATTTTAATCCAAAATCGCCAGGACTGAATTAGAGCGCAAATGGTACTTATACTGATAAACATAATACAAATGTCGTAAACTGAAGCTGACAGCCGCATTGACTTCCAGAAGTGAAATAGTTAGTTTAAATTACGAAGCTTGCATTCGTTAAACATATAGATAATTTCATAAGCTTTCCATTGGCGTATAGGTTTGTGGGTAACCGATGCGTATAAACGAAGTTACATACGAAAAACTGAAAACATCACTCAAGGTGAATGATAACGTTAAACAACACTTTGATATAGTTGTTTTTATTGTTTTTATTTTAGGTAGACTTGCCACAAATCGACTCGATCCCCAACATTTGTGGTAATGGCACGATATATAGGCACGATAATAAAGTGAAAAGGACAATAACCCAAGAAATAAACCAAATAAACCGAGCACCGAAGGCGCGGGCGAGCTTCGAAATGCACCAGAACCGGTGTCCCAGGGATTTTGCCCGTCTCCCTCCGTGATCTCGCCCTCCCGGGGCCAAATCTCGCTCCCTCCCCCCTACGCAAGCCCTTTAGGGATATCGCTCCCCCCCCCCAAAAAAAAGGCACAGTTTAGAGAATATTCTTGAAATGCGTTTTATGGTCAACTTACTCAGATATACGTTTATTAAAGAATGTTATAAAGAAAGAATTTGTTAAATAAATTTTAAAAAAATTGAATTGCTTGTCTCTACTGGCTGGCAGACATTGTTTCGCAAGCATCTACCAAGTAAAATTTTTCCTCAGCGGTCCGTTCAAATTCGCTCGCTTTACAAGTGCAGTACTGTTCATCTTCAGCTGTGTTTCTTACTCATTAGAAAATTGAAAGCTTTAACGTACTAAGTCCCCTTTGACTTCGAGTACAGCCTGCCTATCGAGACTGCGAGTGGGTCAACAGTTTTTCGCTCGGTTTTTGTGTGTTTGAAACACCTCGAATAATTTGAGCATGTATCGAAATTAGGGGCCTACCTTTTCGACGTTGTTTTTTACCCCAATAATAAGAACTTTTAAAACTGGAGGGAGCGAAATCCCTAAAATTTAGGGGGGGGGAATCCCCTAGGGATCTTGCCCCGGGGAGGAAAAAGCCTGGGGGGGCGAAATCCCTGCGACATGGGAAGAAATCGTGCGAGGGACTTTGCGAATGTCTATATTTTAGGCCTTCTGCAGTCATGACCGATCGCAAAATTACATCTTTATATATGAAGATATATTTATCTGTTTTTTGCAAAGTGATAGGTACTTTATTAGGTCATGCAATGACGCGCAATCAGTATAAAACGATTGGAAAAGCTATACAGGTAGCAGTGAATGTAAAAAATCATGATCTCACACTCAGTACTGGTGGTAATTGAGTCGTTAGCAGATGGCAATTTATTCACTTCAGTATCTTTGATGAACCATTTATCAGATTTAAGAAAGAGTATACATATTCTCACACTGACTTAGGAAATAAGGACTACAATAAAGGCATTTTAAATCGTGTTTAGTATTGCTTCTTGCCTCGTACTCTAATATATGTTTTAAAGGAATGTTTATTTATAAGGGGTGTTCAATTTTGGCAAGCCTGAATATCGATAATTTAGCGTGACGTTTCACATGGGGGTGGGGGGTTCCATAGAAACGTCACAATGACGTTTCCCGTGAAATAGATATGTGACGCTTCCCTAATTAAACCCTTCGTTTAGCTTTGTTTTCTCTTATTAGATATTCAGCGACTAAAAATGTTAACCTCTTGTTAACAGCCGACTTTATTATCTCTTGGAAAGTCTTTTACATTCTGGCTGCAACACTCTTGAAATACACACCAACTCACTATCCTGCCGAACCTAATTTAAAAATCAGAAAACTATCGCACGCTTTAGTCAACAATGGTTAGAAGTAGAAAACAGCAAGATAAGTTTTGCAAGATGAATGTAAGACAATGACGCCAACCAAACCATTTATCTGTAAGGTTAATCAATTCTTAATATAAGATTATAAACAATAATGGCTGATTATTTAGATTCACTGAGACAACAAAACAGATTTACCCGACTCAGTCTACATATGCATACAACTTGATGAGGTCAGCGACGATTAGCGGCGACTCGTTCAAAGGGTGAACGCCGTGAAGGAAAGGATGGACGCTTCCTACTGCAAAATACCAAGATTGCTCCGTAATCCCGCCCGTATCCGCCGTGAGAAGCGCGGGAATATCAGCTGCCTTGGCATCTGGAGACCTGCTGCGCATGACATACAAACCTTGGAACCGATCTTCGGATATACCGAGGCTGTTTTCTAAGAGTTCTATTGGGGTGTAGCTCTCGCGCCACGCGCCCAGCGGGTTAATTTTTTGACGCCAGGTGATACTCCGGCCGTTGGCTAATAGTTGAAGCTTGTACCATCCATCTTTGTTCCTGTACCTCCAAAGCTCACCCAGTCGTGAGTACCTCGGGCCATTGGGTGACACTCCGTAATAGTAGGCTTCTAGGATGTTAGCGAAATAACCGCCAGTGCTTATCTGATGGCTTAGTATTAACCGTGCCCCGCGATCTGCGGGCGAGTAGTTGCGAGGTGACGTGTTAGCTCGTGCTGTGGCGATGGCTGCGTAGTAACGGCTCCCAAACTCCCGCTGGCTTGCGGCACTGAAATGTATTGGATCGCCTGGGATTGAATGCAGACCGGCGGAACTCACAACAGCGGTGTGCGGAACCTCATTGACGATAGATTTTATGATGCCTTGTTGAGCAATGTTTTTCGCATTAGGCCAAACCCAATTCCACGCCATTTCTCCAAGCACAAAGGGGCAATCAAGTACGCCTATGTGTTCTCTCATACTTGCTATGAAGGCTTGAAGAATGTATTTGTAGTTTGTTGTTCCAACGTCACTTTCCCCTTGGTGCCAGAGAAATGCGGGGAATTCCCCAAGCAGTTGGTCGCGGGCGTAAACGATTCTGGTGACTAGGTTTTGAAACACAGGTCCATCGGCCCTCCAATGTCTTTTTCTGTCGTACAGAGCGTCACTCCAGCCACTGTCCCCAAACCCTGCCGGAATAATTACAACCCTCCCTTTGCTCGCGGCGTGATTTTGCCGAAACTTTACAGCAGTGCGGGTAATAAAACCAATTCTACCGGTTTCTTTTGTAAAATGTCCAACGTTACCTTCATGAACTGCTGTTACTAGAGGACTTCCGTTAGCGAAAATTGACGGGATTTGCAGCACGCGACTAAAGTCCAAAGTGTCTTTTGCTCTCTCCAGTTTATAGCCGTAATGAGTATTCGATTGTCCGGCTGCAATCAAAATGTAGGTGACATTGAGAAGCTGTGTGGCTATCATCTTTGTGAAACTAAGATGTTGGAGCTAAAGCCACAAGCTTCACCTCTGAATACTTCAGTGAAAGTGAGTTGTATGACGATTCAAGTTAAACCAAATAAAATTTTAAAAACGCTTTGTTAGAATAAAAAGATCAAAATAAAGAGTGACATGTTTTCACAGCTGTATTTGGCTATCTAAGCGGCTTTTAAGTTATCAGTTAAATGGAAACATCTCAAAAGCCCTCTTAATACCTAGCTCCTCTTTTAAAATTGTATACATTTTATCCTTCAAATATCGTATTATTCCAGAGCGAAAGTAGAAACGTAACTCTAAAACAAAAACTTGTTTTGCAATTGCCTGTAATTACAGCTCCAAAAAAATAGTTGCTTAAGAAACGACTCAACTGAGAAATTATTTTTAATTTAAAGGTGTATGGCGTCGGTTTGCGTGAGTCACAGACTGTGTGCTTAGGGCAGCAGTTGTAAACAGTGGATTTCAAAGCAGTGACAGGTACTTTCAAGTTGTTTTCCGACGGCTACCTTTGTAATAAGTTTGAAAAATCAAACTTAATGAAACATTACAAACAACGTTCTAAGGACCAAAATGGTACAAAAAGAAACTACAAAAAATTTACTCTTATAAATATATTACTCAGTCTCATGTTGTACAATGATGTTCAAAATAGCTCTAACTCAAACCGCTCGCTAATCGACATTCTAGCTTAGCTCTCGACGTTTCTTTACTAATTGTGAAAACATTCGAAACCATCTGCAGCCCCTCAAGTGCCCCAAGTTTGGTCAGTTTAGAACCCTTGGTAGAAACTGTTTTCAAAAAGCAGGGAACGTATATATTTTAGAGGCCTTACTTTTCAAAATGCTCCGGGAGAGCCCGCACCAAAATATCACAGCCAGAGAACATCACTCCTTAGTACCTAATCAAAAATAAAGTTGAGGCTGCTGGATTCTAAGCCCCGACCTCCACCCCATTAACAAAAAGATTTCCCCCTAGCTTGCAGCAATCCTAATTAGAGCAATGCAATCGGGTATTCACGAAAATATATGGAATCATGTAACACCGTAAGCAAACGATTATCATCAACCATTCCAGGCACAACACTGGTTTCTCTCCAAACTTTTGAGAATTATGTTCGTTGCTCTATTAAAAGTTACCCACTAAAACGCCAGAAAGTAGACCATCGTCCCTGTCTACGGCTAGAGTTGTGTCAGCCTGCGAAGCATGCGTCAATTGTGTCGTTTGTTGTCTCGCTTGGCTTGTCTCTTGTGAAAAGTCGGAAAATTCGGTGAAGGGAATTCGTTTTCCCTTCAATTTTTTTCCTCTCGCCAGAAAACAAATTCCTTTCACCGAATTTTCCGACTTTTCACAGACCGCCAGCTACGCAGTCTAGTTAAACAAAGTTCAGCCCTATATCTTGTTTTTTAAATAAATTCACAATGTTATGTATCCAAACACTTACATAATTCCACAACTCTCTTTTCACTTGTTGTATGTAGTTGTATGTGAGGTGCAGGAATCACTTTAACCCCTTTACTAAGTGTTTTCTATTATTCAGTTCGTATCTTTTTTTACTCACTACACATATTTACACACATATAATATAGTTCATTTAAATATACTCAAATAGATATATACATGTGTATTTAGAATTAGATACTTGTACCGATAATGACAAAGATAAAATATATTTAGAATTTATTTTAAATTTCCTAATATCTTACTATCGGTATTTAAACGTTAAAACATTTGCTGTTTTCATGCGCAGCAAACTAATTAAAATGCACACTGCAAACGGGAAGTATAAAAACTTCAAAGAGTTAAACCCTATAATCAGCACAATTTTAAGTGAGTAGCAACTTACTCATAAGTTCCGTGTTGTTTTTCCTAATAACGAAGACGTTTCACACACATTCGACAGCCATCAGTCAGGGCCTGCATCGCTGTATTTGTGTGAAACTGATCTGATGAATAGTATTTGTTAATTGAAAAAAGTAATGGCGGTCTGTACACATACATGTATACACGCTATTTTGCTATTTTTGTAAGAACAATTGTATAAGAACAACAAGGCTCAAATAATCCAGGCTAGAATTTGGAATCATATTAAATGGAAATTTTACTTTTCTTAACGTAATACTTTCAATTTCCACAAACTCGGATGTATCGAGCGACTGATGAAATTCCACCAAATGTTGTGATCGGTCGAGTTTTCATTGCTATTTATTCGGCTTGATGATCAAAAGTTAGGTATATTTGGAATACTTTAGGAGATATTTAATTTACTGTTATTGTCCTTATAAGTACATTTAAACTCGACTATATCGAGCGACTGATGAAATACGCCAAATGTTGGGATCGACCGAGTTTTCATTGCTATTTATTCGGCTTGATGATCAAAAGTTGGGTTATATATTTGGAATGTTTTAGGAGATATTTAATTTACTGTTATTGTCCTTATAAGTACATTTAAGAACAATCTAATGATGCTCTGCTAAAATTTACTTGTTCTTACAAAAAAGCGTGTAGATACAGCAATAACAAACCCCCAAACTCTGAAGTTCCCAAACAACGAACAGGAAAAAAAATTACACAAAAGATCCACAATGAAGAAAACGCGACTTCCCTTTAACTGCAGTACTACCTGGCAGTGTTCAAACCACTTATTTTTGCGTAGCACTGTAAACTTTGGCTGCCATTTTGAGTGCGAATACATTCGTTCTCGTGCTGATGGCGAGCCGCCACAGTACACAAAGTTACTGCCCTGTCAAAAAATCAGTATGCCTACCAAGCAAGTACAAAAAACAGTACAGGTTTGATCTTGAGCTCAGTTTGGCCGGAGTTTAAATCATTCGGTTCATCGTGAGCTTTAGAGGTAAAACTGCGAGATCGAATTGACTCCCGAAACCGTGAGTTCTGCGGTCAGAAACTGTGAGAGTTGGAACATGCTTAAGCTAAAGCTACGTTTTTCTAACCGATAGTAAAGTAATAGTTCATGTTTCCTGAGTTGGTGAAAATTCAGAACAGGCGAGCGTCAGTGTGTAGGGTGGAACGGGATCGTCATTCTCCGCTATGGTGGGATCTTCTTGAAGGCCGTCAATAGTACACTCCGCGCAAGACGACACTGATCTGATATCGTGTGAGACATTATGTATAGCCAGGAACTCATTAGAAACACTTTCTTGTCCTGTGTATAACTCTTCTTCCTCTAAAGATAGAACTCTTTCACGGCTGTCGTTTGTTTCTTTTGCTGCACTGTGAGTTTTAACCAATTTATAGAAAGTAAATGTCACTAGTGCCATCACTAAGACTGATGCTACTACAGCACAGCCGATGAGCGCTACCTTCCACTTGTTCTCTTCTGCACAAAGCCTGGAGCCGCAGCTACCGCCAGAGTTGCAGAAATCTCCAGGGTCACACTGATTGTCATGTGTACAACCATTGCTCAGTTTGCCACCTTGGCATAACTCGAAGTTGCATCCACCTCGGCAGCACATTTGTTCTCGTTTTCCATATAAAGCCTCGCAGTCCGAGTCATCAGTGCACGCTTTTGTGGCCTTGACACATAATAAACAAATCAAAAATCCAACGTCGATGACTTTTTGAGAAAAAGCCACCATGATAAATTCACACGTTTGGGATGTATACTTTACTGAACAACCAGTCAGAGCTCCAATTTAAGTCAAGTGCTCAGTTTTTGTGGTACAACGGAGCGAATCGGTGTCACGAGTGTTCTACCGTTAAATGCCCCGGGTTGCTCCTTATATTGGGCGCTGCTTCAACTCCGAGTGGCAGAAGGTTGTAGCTTGTTGTATCCAAATTATTTCAAGTACTGTATATTTCAAGTGGCTATTTAACCTTGCCACGATTTAACTTGAGTGTCGCTAACTGTTGTCCTGGTATAGTTGTTGTTCAACTCTTCAAATTTCAAAGTTTTAGAAACATACTGTATAAGTTTTGTAATAGGTATCTTGCTGGCTATTCTGCATGTGTCCGTTCTAGATTCAGTTTGTAGACCTCTTTGTAGATCGTTGTATCTTTTGGTTATGCAAAAAATTGTTTCGGGTGCACGTGATACGGTCGGTTAACCAAAACTATACAGAGGTTGAACTTATTTCCATTCTTATGGTACTAGTTAAAACAAAGAAGATATCTAAACAGAGAGCTCTTATCGCAATTTGTGGTCAGAAACTGAGGCTTTACATATAAATAGGGCAGACAAAGTAGATTGGATTGACAAAAACTGAAACAGTCGGGAATAAATAAATGATTCTGGTTTTGTACTGTGAATTGAAAAATCCCTGTCAGTTTAGTACTTACACACTTGCACACATCCGCAAGCGCGCATACAAACTCCCTACACGTTTTTTTTTTCATAAGAACCAGTTACTTTCGGCTAAGGCTGGGCTGTTCTTAAGTTTTCGAGAATTTCAGCCTCAAATTATTCTGAAATTGTTCTTTAATTTCCTGACATTTTTAAACAGTGGATTAATTGCCCTGAATAATAATAGCATCTGCGAACGTCACGAGCTTTATTATCACTCTTTCAGCGCCCGATGACCCAGCTATTTATAGCAAGTCTTTGTACCTGTATACATGTTTATCTCATTCGGTCTACAAGGATTGAATAAACTTCTTAAACTTCTCTGACCAAAACTCCAGACTGGTGATTGTTCTTAAATTGTTCTCAATTTTTTGGCAAATTTCAGCCTGGGTTTTACTGCAAAATTTGATCTTATGTAAAAATAAGCGAGTACATATGCAATCCGGCCATCCCACTACTTTGAGTCTAGACCTATCATAATGATCCAACTTATTAACAAAAGGATTGTTATAACGACTTCTTTCTCAAATCATCGCGAAAGTGTAGCGGTGAGTTTAAGAGCAGCATTTATAAGACTCCGCTACATAAATTTTTGTTTGGGGCTTCACAGCTTAACCACCGTTTAATATACCAAATGACCTTTTTACAAAAATGTTTTTAACACCAAGCGATTCTTTTGTGCTTGTCATCAATCAGGCCGTTAGCTGCGTTTTGTTGTCCAATGGCGGTTTGTCCTGGTAACCTGTTGCTTTTGATCGCATGTGTACTTACTAACTTAGTTATTCTAACAGTGTTTATTTCGAACTATGTACATGTTGCAATAACAAAGACGAACAATAGAAACTCACGCGCAAAAGTGTTCAACTTAAACCTTGACATTCACTGTTGAACTGAACAGCTTTCACGGATATGGGCAGCAGTCTACACTTCTTTCAAGGAGTAATCAGTTTCTCTTTCTAACAAGCGAAGTATTTAGAAGCTATGACACTACAACCCTTTCCACTCATAAAATATCATGTATGTGTCACATGATTGTGTATTATTAGATTTTCAGCTTTGCAATTCAAGGTTATATAAGGAAAGAGCATTGATATTGTTAGATTGCTGATAGGTTTAGTTTCATTTTATGGAAAACAGCTTCAGCACTCTCACGCTGGTGACAATTTCCGGGAGAAGTGCTCGCTGGGCCAAAGCGGAAACTTTCGTAAGCACTAATCTCTTGGCTAATTACGCATGTACAATGTTTTATACAGATATATTTTTATGACCAAAGACGTGATATGCAGCAAAACATAACTGATATTGCAGTTTCGTCATTTTCCCACGGCAAATTCTAAGACCACCGTTGACTTATAATTCCATGTTGCATGCTTCCAGGCTACTTCCGTGATGAGAAACAGAAGATAATTTGAAATGAATCAAAGAGAAAATAGCCCTTTTATGTGAAGTGCGTCTTTTGCTTTGGCTGAACTTTCTCGACTGATATTTTGGAGATTACAACTTTAAAATTATATTCTGGATTTTAGCTTTGGGAAATACAAAAATTTTGTTTGTATAGTGATTCAAAATTTGGCGATTCTAAACCCTAAATTCTAAACGACTTCCTCTTTTTTAAAATTAATTTCATTAGTGCCATTATGCACTACACGCTTTTTTTGTAAGAATATTTTTATAAGAACAACGAGACACAAATTTGACCAAAAGTTAAGAACAAGCTAAGTACAAACCAGACTTGGATTTGGAATCATAAATGCTGGAATAATATGTGCAAAGTTTTATCAAGCGTTAAAAACACTCCAAACGTTGAGATTGATAGAATTTCCATTGCGATTTATTCGGCTTTACTCCTGATCACAAGTTATGTGTATTTGCAATACTTTGGGTATTATTTCTTACTGTTGTTCCTATGACTACTTCAAAAAACAAGAACAGCTTATGAACAATTAAGATTTAAATGCGCCAAAAAGTTAAGAACTGTATGCACGCTTTTTTTTCTAGCCTGTGAACAGGCTCTCCGTTCGAGAGGGGCGAAGCGAGCCGCAGGGGAAATGGGGGAGAGGGGAAGGAGAGAGCCTGTCCACACTTCATTCAAAACACTCTTCCACTGATACCAGGAGCTAGTATCACCTCTGATGATTGGTCAGATCTGCTGCTGCTTAATGACACGTACATGCATAAATAGTATTGTAAAAATACTTGGCGTCAAATGCTGGGACCATGTCCTTCACAAGCGATCAATTTTCAGCAGCTTTTAAAACTTCTGTTTTGCTGCTGTTCGGTACAAACTCCTTGAGAAGTGAGCTGGAGACGGCGCTCAATTCCCTCTTGTCCGGCAAGGACGTTTTTTTAAAAACCTTTCCTCCGGCTTCGGCAAGTTGTTAGTTTGTCAAATGGCGCCGTTTGTTGCTGCTTGTCTTCTTGGGAAGTGAAACGCAATTATTTTAGTCTTTTCGCCATTGATTTCGCTGATAAAGGAGCAGGTTACCGACCGAAGAAAGTGAAAGCCACATACAAGGGGAAGATATCGACAAGAAAGCCTCCCAAAGTGTTTCTAGTAAATGGCGGGTATTCAATATCTTACACCTCGCCAGAGAGCATCCTTCCAAACCAGCGCTGGCGAAGAACAACAACAACAACAACAAATCCTTTTATTTCCCCCTGATTTATACAGTACATGTAGATATTAGTAATTACTCGCATTAAAAGAATAAAGGGGACTGTCTGCCTAAAATAACA
>JAOBRG010082331.1:0-20617 GCA_027574985.1 Umimayanthus nakama | reverse complement strand
TTATTATTATTATTTTTATTATTATTATTATTATTATTATTATTATTATTATTATTATTATTATTATTATTATTATTCGCCTGAAGGTGTGTGGATGTGAAAAATTAGAAGCTCTATTTATAAAGCTTGATAAAGCTGCACCAAGATTGAAATGATCCGTACTCTAACGTTCTCTACAAAACTCAAGAATTGAGGTTTTCACGTTTTGTTAACCCTTTCTAGCCCGGGGGAGGGGTAATCAACCCCCAAAGGGGTTGTTTGGCCATAACTTCTACACGGTTTAGACAATAATGATGAATCTTCATGACTTTTCCTAAAATTTTACGGAAAATTTTTCAACGTACAAATTAACATATTGCGTGTGCTGTTGCCATGGTAACCGTGAAATGAAAGGGTGTTTTCGAAATTTTGAGTATGTGCTTTTTATTAATATTTCCAAACACTTCATAGGTAATTACACCTTAGATACTACAAAAAGTCCCTTGTAATCTTTTTTTAATGAATTCTACTAATTAGACAGTACGATTATGTGGAAAGTGGTGCATTGTGGGTAAATTAATATTATGTTGTAAAAAACACCCTAAATACCTTTTTCTTTATATATATTCACTATATGTTGTGAAAGAGACTAGACAATTGTTTTCCTGTATCCCAAATTTTAACTTAAAATGTTTGAAAAGCAACGGAAATACAACAACAGCAACGGCTACCTTAACATATAAAATCTTAGTCTTGGAAGACGTTTGGTGATGAGATGTAACAGAAATAACTGTTTATGTTTCTTGTCCGACAATTTTGTCAAAACTGTAAGCAAAAATAAAACATGTATAATGTTGTTATGGCAACGAGAGCATATTTATAAAAATGATGACGTCGTTGGCTCTACAGATCACGTGGTTAATTGGTCAGTTAATTTATCCTAATATTTTACACATTAGTCGAGACTTAAGTATTCTCATTGTCGTTTTGGTCAACTTGGAACAAAAACCGAAAGTGACAAAAGATTGGCCAGTCTATGATTTAATTGATGACGTCACTACTACGTCAAATCATACTTTTATTATTGTTTAAACCATCACAAAGTGTCTCTGTGCCTTTTTCATTAAAATATATCCGAGTATGTTGTTTCCCTTTGATTTCATAAGCAAAACTCTTCAGTTGCTAAAAATATAAGATAAGATAATAAGATAAGATAATAGTGCAGCTAATCGTCATCACTGAAGCTTTGTGATGCTGGATTACGAGACGCAGCTCACGAGGTCGAACCGAAAGCACATGCAGGCGCCTCTGGCAGCCGCTATACGATCCATGTCTGACTTCGGAGCACAGCTTACAGCGAGTTGGAATGAGGCAGAGCTGTATTTAGGTGACAGTCCAGCACACCTGCATTAGCCTATTCCTATCGATAAGTATGTGGGTTCTTTTAAGTCCCACAATAGAACGTCGAGAGACTAGACCAACGGCTTAACGTCCCTGTCAACAGACGATGTGGCGAAAGAAGGTTGCCAAAAGTTCAATCCTCGACCAGGCCGGGATTGAACCCGGGATCTCCAGGACCCGGTTGTTCAAAGCCTTATTAGTGCTAATCCTGTATTAACTCCATAGGTTTTATTAATAGTTAAACCAGGATTAGCACTAATCGGGCTTCTAATTCGGGGACTAATTCGCTGAGAAATGGAGCAAAATCACCGGCCCTCCACTTCGTTCTAAGGGAGGAACAACTCCGACGAAGAAATCGCCTTAAACGGCCTCGAATCGTCCTCAAACTACGCACAAGACGAATGGCAACGTCACATTTAGTTAGGTGGTTTTTTTGACATTTCTAACATTTTAAAATATCTGGTAAATTCCCATACAAAGTCTTATAAATCGCTCGCTCCCGACGTTCCCTTACAAAATACAAACTATAAAAACTTGGGCCGCCTGTGTTATACCTCGCCTTTTCTCGCAGATAAGTCTACTGTCAAATTTCCGTTAAATTGCCCTAACCCTAAGTTTTTTTAGAATAATTCTTAAACAGTTGGGACTTGAGGACCAAAATTACAATTGTAGTCGGTGTTTTGCATGATGTATTCACCAACTATATTGGGAAACAAGTGTTTATAGTGTAATTTGGAGACTGTATTACCAAACAAGGAAATAAGCCGGAAATAGACAATAGTGACGTCATCTCTACGTCATTCTGCATTTCAGTAACAGTTTGCAACAGCCAAAAGCTAGCTCGTACCTCCTTTAGCAAAATAAAGTCAATTATATTGGTTTAACATGTATGATGTAAATATTTTCTACTGTCTCAAATTTTTAAAACTACCAAAAAAATCAACTTAATGACGTCACTATGACGTTACAGCCTATTTGAAGTAGTTACACTACAATAATGTAAAGCTGACACTAATTAACAGATGTGCAGAGTTTATTTGGTTTGCATTTTTAAAGTAAAAGTTACGGCGGGGGGTTAATCCCAGGCTTGAAAGGGTTAACTGTACGATATGCATTTCACAGCTCCTTGTACGCTGTTAGCATGGTTACCATGAAGTAAAAAGTGACTTTTATTATAGTTTTGCGTATTTCCATTTATTGATAATTCCAAACACTCAAATAAGAGTTTTCAAACTCAAAGCACCTTAAGGAGTAACTGTAAACATGCCCCTTACAACAATAAGAAACCTGTGATGAGATAGTTCGAGAAGCGGTCCTTTATTGGTAATTTATAATTATTTTTAGATTTTTACATAGTTTCGGTGTTTTGGAATTGCATGATATGTTCACCATATCTGGGGAAATAAGAGTTTTGGCAGTGACTACTATATATCCTAGTTTTGAAATAATTTCATTCAATAACAACGGAGTTATAAGGGTTTTAACACCTTCATCTGCCTATCATGGAGTTTAAGAAGTCTTAAATGTATTAATAACAAGTATTCATGTCAGAAGCAATGTTGGTGTTTCTGACACGAAGGATCTTTCAAAACTATTGGCAAGTTTCAAATTTGTTTACTGTTGCCATGATAACAGGACCAGAAAGGACCAATCGCTTAAACAGTTGAATTTAAAGTGTTTTGAACAAAAGAAAATGAGGAGAAATTAAAGAGAGGAACACTCCAAAAGAGAAAGTTTCAGTTTTTGCCACTCATTGCATTAGAAGTGGTGAAGATAATAACTTTTGATTTAAGAAAGCCGATCCGGAACTGAAGGACAGGCATGGGGGATTGAAGAACCCTTTTACGAAGCAAAGATACACAAAGAGCAAAGGCAATGAACATTTCATATTGTTTGTTATACTATTTATATTTTTGTCTTATATCGTTCAGTGGTGGAACGAGATTCGCATTTTTGGCCCCACCTAGCTAGATTTCCTCCAAGGGGGTTGTTTCTGGACTCCCTCTGTACTCTCAGCATAGATATTTTGATTTCGTTGTTTCATTTTACGATTGATTCGACAGTCAGCTAACAATGTCTACAATCAAGACTATCTTGCATTTTTTACGATGTTATTTTGATATAGATTAATCAAAACAATAAATCATTGCCAGGGTACTTGAGCAGGCCAACTTCTACAAGATTTATCTTGTTGTTGTCGTTGTTATGTTAAATTTAGCTTAGAATTTTGCATTTCAGAAACAGAACTTGTAAAGGCGAGTTTCGTCCCAGTTTAGGTTCGGGCACCAAACAATCGGGTTCAGCACGCATTTTCGTTTTCACTGCTGTGATATTCTGATCTAGATAAACAAAACATTTGAAAATAACAAATGGTTACAAACTTTTACTTTGTCTGAAAAACAGTCAGCTAATAAAAAGAACCAAAAGCACAACTTTAAGAAATATTGAAGTTCAAATCATCGTTTCACAAAATATCATTTCAAGCTGATTGGTCGAGAGATCTTCGTTTGTGCCAAAGTGGTGAAGAGATTCTTTGACTTCTCTCGGCTAATAAACAGCTCCAAATTATGCTGATAGCAAGAATACAACAACAAAAAATTAAATGCTAATATTTGACGACCAAAGTGGCAATCTATCGATTAGAAGATCCGCTTGTATGTGTAGAGAGGCAAGCAACTTAAATTGGGGATAGACTAACGATCGAGTTAACAATTGAGTTGAGTTTGAGTTAACCCTATTCAGACTTGTTAATGCCTGACGATTTCAAATTTTGAGAACTTCCTTTACATATTCGGGTAATGTCACCCAAACTTGGTGACTTGCGTCAAGGACCTCATTTGTTGTTAGAGCAACCTCATTTTTGAAGCAAGGTTAATTTTTGGCTTTTTACTTTTTTTCTCCATTACTTAACAAACAGTCTATAACAATTTCAAATTCTAAGCCTCCAATTCAATTTATCGTAAATTTTTGTAATTTATATAATTTTTCATGTGACAAATGATATCATAGGTATTGCGTAATACCATTTTTATGAAATCCAAGATGGCGGCCATGTACTTTGCATTGCGTCAAAATTTCAAGCTTTTTGTAGTTGATTTGCATTTGACGAATTGGCTTGTGAGTGGTACGTATGAAAATTTTAACTTTCGCTGGGAAAAACGCTTTGTATTGGTCATTTTTTTTACATATTGTTATTGGTAGTATGAACGGAGTTTCTTTTCATTTTGTATCGCTTACTCGTCGTCAGAAACCTTTCTAAACTATTCTTTTGATGAGCTGGATAAAAAATTCAAACAATAATGGCGTAATTGTGACGCCATATGACGTCATAATATTGCTTACAAGATGTAAGTTGAACAAATATGACATAAACAAGTTACTGGTTGGGGGTACTCAGGTTTAAAATTGCAAAAAAAATATTGAAAAACAAATTTAGAAAATAGATTCAGAAAACGCGCGCTCTGATTGGCTGAGGACCATTTTCTAAATCTGGATAAAAAACTTGAATGACATCACGCCAAAGACAAAGTTTTGAAAAGTGCGAACGGTTATGAGCTTGCAAGCGAACAATCCGCGTCAAAACAACGGCATTTCAACTTTTATCAATGAAAAACAGTTTTGCCAAGGCTATGACTGGTTTATACTCGTGTTATCCAAGAAGACAAAAGAGTAACGGGCAATTCTTGGCTCATTTAGAACTCAAGTATCGAAAGATGGCTACTTTTATCGAGGTCAGTTGTAGTGAACCGCCTTTTGACATCTCTGTTTTTTTCTTTCGGATTTACCAATTGCGACACATTTGCTCAGGTTCTTATAACTATGAATGGCTTACCGTTTTTTAGTTATTAAGGCTATTTTCTAAAAGGAATAAAACAGTGTCGCTTGTGTTTATACAAAGTGTCTTAACACTTTCTCGTGTTCTGCCGCGTCATAGCATATTTCTAAAACTGGATATAAACACGCGCCACGCTGTTTTATTCCTTTATTATCTTTTGTCAATGATTTCTATTACGTCTGCTTTAGATATTTGATTTGATTACTTGCTTTTTATCTATTTAAAATTTAGGTCAGCGTTTCCTCAATCTGTTTGCAGAGTTTCGCAAGTTCAGCCAAACTGTTTGTGTAGTTAGCTCTGCGATGAAGTGACGGAAACTTATGTCACGTGCATGGTCAGCGAAACGAAGTCTAAGAGTAGAAATTAGTTCAAATTTTCACAAATTTTACAGTTTTCTATTTCGAACTTTTATTTGCTTAATCAATAACGCATAAGTTATAGGAAATGACGTTATCCAATTAACGTCAGAAATGTGCTTATTATCAGTCTACAGGTACTGAAAGTTTCATTTTGATTGCTTGAAAGCTTCAAATTTTAGGTCAAAAAATCTATGGGCGGTCCATTTGACCCCCTGCCACCCCCACCTCCCTTGTACGTTCGAGGGTTAAAGCTTTCGGGAATTTTTTCCATATTCAAATTGAACAATGAAAATGGTACGAAAACAACATTTAACGATTTTTAATCTACGAAATAAAAAAGGTGTCTTATAAAGTTTTCAGTATTTAGTCGTTTTTAACGAAAATAGTCACTTTTAGCGAAAAATTGAACTTTAGTAGTCAACACAATTTCGTGTCTAGTTATGACGTCATCAATCGTGAAGTCATTGAGTTAACGTAAAAAGAATTGTTAATGATCAAAAACTATGTGCACCATGAAGTGATCGGTCAAGGAACGAATATTTAAAGCCAATAAATCTGTCCCGATAGGAAATGTCTTTGCTTTCTAATAGAGACAAATTCAGCTAGTACCATAGATAATGATTTAATTTACCTTGTATTGCTGTATGTGTTTCAGCTCTGTCTCCAATGCCATTACTAGCAGTACAGGTGTATATCCCTTGATGGCTGGTTGTCAGTGAGCTGATCACCAATGTTTTCTCTGAAGCAGTCCCAGATACCCCAGAGTTAAAAATATTTCCATCCTTGCTCCACTTCACTGACGGCTTGGGATGTCCTGTTGCTCTGCAAGTTACTGACACTCGTTTGTTTGCACGGTAGATAACGGCGGAGGGCGGCTTCACAGTAAATTCGGGCAGAACTGTTCGGGAAAGATAACAGTTTCCTCTCATAAGTACTTTTGGTATTGCATTGCTGCTTTTTATCCCTTTTTAGTGTTTCTAGTGAGGTACGGTATAGGCTGAAATATATTTTGAAAAATAAAACTAATTGTGGAAAATGTGATTAGGGTTGCAACAAAATCTATGCTACAGGTATTATTGGTTTGACAGGGTTAGGTTCAAGACTTAGAGACCGGCCAAGATTTCAATAGCTTTGTTTATGATGCCATTTACAAGACCAGTCCAGTACCAGTTCAAAGTTTCATTTAGAGAGGCATAAGAAGGTAGAGGAAGAACAATTGGCAAGAATATTATTCTTGTTAATATGACATCACTGAAAAGAGTTGGTGCCAGTGAAAGTAGATGGATGTTAAAGAGATAAATACTGTGTAATCTGGTCGGGAGTGTAACAATTGTTTACTAACCATTACACTGAAAATGATACAAACGACGTAGTAACGAGCCCAATATCAAAGCAAAGATCGTTAATTTTTTCGCGATATTGCATGGTCAATCTTATGTGACCACAAGCATGCTTGATACAATTCTGACAGAGAATCCGTTTACTGCTACATTCTGTTCTTGTCAAACATTTCCCCTTGGACAAAAATGCATGGTATGCTCATCACCTTTTACACATCTTAACTCGAATTAATAGTTGGCTCAACTGTTATGAAAAAAAGTTAAGAAATGAAAAAAATAAACTTACCAACATCTTGAACGATTAAAATCGTGCGTAGCTCCACTGACCCCAAAGGGTTACTGGCACGACAAACATGTTGTCCAGAATCAAGGTACTGGACATTTGTGACGAGGAGTCCGCTGTCTGTAGTTTCTGCTCTCTGTCTCATAACGGATGGTCCAGCCCAGGTGACATTTGGTGTGGGGAATCCAAAGATCTTGCAAGAAAGAGTTTTGTTCCTTCCTCTGTAACCAATTTCTATGGTCTTTGGTCTTAAGATAACCTCGGGAGACACTGAAAATATTAAATTGTAAAGCTGATCCTCCTGTCTCTAATAAGTGCTGTATTTAAACATGTACATGCCAATGTAAGTTGTTTCTATTAGTTTACTTTTAATAACAACTTTAAACTTATACTTATAAAAGAAACTTAGGAAAACGCAAAACTACAAATAATTGATTATCTACTATCATTTATTTGCTATAAATGCAATGAGCTACTGTTAACAGCAATATTTAAAAGATGGTTTTTAAGATGTTTTTTTATAAAAAAAACCTCTAGGCTTTACGGTAGGTTGTTCCATAATTTGAGTGCACAAACGGAAAAATGATCGGTCGCCAAATGGTTTGTAGTTGGAGCCAGGAACAAGCAAAAGTTCATTTGAGACAGAACGAAGACAGCGAGTAGATTTACGATGACGTAACAGGCTAGACAAGTAGATATGGTAGAGTCAGTTTAGTGATTTAAAGGCTAGGAAGAGGATCTTGAAGACAACTCGGTAGTGAACCGGGAGCCAGTGTAGCCAAGTCAAGACAGGTGTGATGTGATCGTATTTCTGTGACAGGGTAACAACTTATGCAGCAGAGTTCTGGACTGACTGTAGCTTCTGAAGAAGAGACTTGGGTAGGCCGTACAAGAAAGAATTACAGTAGCTGAGCTTGGAGGTGACAAAAGCGTAGGTAAGGACTTCTAAAAGAATTTATCGTTACGTATTCGCAGGTTCTGGATATATTTCAGAGGTGGAAGAACGATGACCTGCAGACTTGCTCAACATGTTTTTCAAAGGACAAAGTTTATTCAAAGGTTAGTAAGGAGGTAAAAAAAGTAAAAGTAAGGAGGTAAAAAAAGGGATCAGTTTACTTCCAACTTGGATATGATAGAGTGGAGGACGAGGACGGAAACCGGAGCGTATATGAATCAGAATCACTTCGTTCTCTCTGTTTTTCAAGTTCAATGTTGTCTGTTTTGATGGTAAAGAGTTCAGCAAAAGAATTCCCCAATCTTTTTTCATCAGCTGCTTTTGGATACAATTTATCCAATTTTTTTTGGAGTAGCTCATTCACAGTTCTAAACAACAATTTGGACTTTGCCGCATTATCTTAGATTAAGCTAGAGTAGTAAGCTTGCTTGCATTCATAGATCAGTTTGTTATTCTAAGAGATCATCTCATGGTCATCTCATGGTCAAATGTGTCAACGACTCTTAACGTGTACACATAAATTCACTCAGTGAATCATTTTCTTTTTCATTTGACTGCATCATATCGGCAGTTTTCATTTTTTCTTAAAAGAGAGTACAAATTTTGTTGTGAGGAAGGCAGTTTTGAGTATTATTGATTATAATAAATTGTCAGTGTATAGTGACTCTGACAAAACAGTACGCTCTAGAATTATTTTACTCCTAAAATATAAAACTTATTTTAAAGGCAACAAATAATGTAACCAAGGAACTCACGATAGACTTTATTGCTGATATTTATTTTTTTCGGGTTTGAGAGCTTAATCATATCGCAATTTTGCTTGAATAACGGCGGAGCCATAACAATTGAAACATACAGCTTACTTCATTCACTTCAATTAAGTTATTTCATAGTAAACTGATCGATAGCTACAATCTGTACTGTCTGATCGTTGCTTGTAAATCTCTGACAAATTAAAGTCTCTTGTAACGATAAAAACAAGCATGTATTCACTGGCTTGATATTTACAAAATAGCCACAAGTCACAATGCAGGAAAATTTCTCGCGTCAGCGTTGTATGAAAACTGTATTTTTTGATAACATTGTGTAAAAGAAGTGCAGTGACGTTAAAATGTGACTAAGAAAGTTTAAACATACCAAGCACTGTTACATTTGTTTGTGTTGTCACTGACCCAATGATATTGCTGGCTCTACAAATGTAAACTCCCCGGTCGTTGAACTCAACTCGCACGATGGTCATGCGTTTGTCGTCTTGCTGTGACCGTCCGTGAGGCAGCACCCCTCCCATCTTCGACCACGTGACATCGGGAACTGGTGTTCCACGTGCTGAACACGGCAGCATCAAACGTTGACCTTTACGGACTTTCGTGTGAACTTGAGAGATTTTAACAAAATATGGAGGAACTGGTAGAAACAACAGACACAGTGCATACGTGTCAACAGTACGTCCATAAGGTAAGACAGTCCAAAAACTATTCTTCCTTGCTATTGCAGTCATACTGAAGTTAATCAACCAGCAATTCTAACAATGATTTAAATGAGGGTAAGTTTATTGTCAGACCTGAAGTTCAGAAACGTTTTTTTATTAAATGTGTTAAACTTCTTACTTCACTGAAACTGTTTTAATTTAGTAGGCAAAGATGATAGCGTAACAGCCCTAAAGGAATCTGTTCTAGCTGTATTATAAAGTGCAGAATGCTTTTTGCGCTTTTGTTAGTTATATGTCCTTTTTTGTGATTGCCATTTCTTATTGATCCGATTGTGGAGAGATTTTTACTAAAAGCAGTAACAAAATATAGCTGAATCTAGGATCCAAGTGATTTTCAAACCATTTTACAGTTCCATTATTGAGTTATTATTGTACTTGCATACTAATCTATAAACAACATTAAAAAATCGCATTTCCTAACCATTAACCGTTATCTTGGCCTCGGCTTGTTGAAATCCCAACACATTGGTAGCGGTGCACACGTAGAAACCTTCCTCGCTTTTCTTAACGCCGTTGATTCGCAGGTTGCCATTGACGACAGAGTAGCTGGCAGGCATCTGCCCTCCACTCTTTTTGTGCCAGGTTATTAAGGGTTTGGGAAATCCTGTTGCTTGGCAACTGAGCTCAACGTTGTTGTTCTGAACGACTGTTGTGTTTCGTGGTAATGAAGTCAGTCTTACTATCACTGAAAATATGGAGAAAAGATATTTCTAAAATTAGTCCAACTGCTACTTATCACATCCAAATAAATAAAAAGCGCGAGTTCCTAAACTTAAATAGTCAATATCCTAACTGGAATGTTTTAGGTTTATTACTGGATAAATTGAAAAACTAAAAAAAATTTCCTGATTAACTTTAAGTTATACACTGAACGACATACCGTGGATAAACTCAGCTTTTGCTGTATTTAGTCACATCAAAAACAAAACAGAATTCATCTTGTCCACAAGTACTTTAATCAATAGTGGCCAAATCAGAAAACCCATGTGTTTGTAAATAAAATAACTTGAAGCAGTTGCCCAAGATTATAATAATTTTTTATTATAATAATAATAGTAATATTAAAAATAGAAATAATAACAATAATAAACACAAAATATATAAGTGTATTTAAACAAATTTTGTTTACTATTATAAATTTTTTGACTATCAATCGAATCAATCAATTACTTTGTTATTAGGAATCAAAGAGATTACAGAAAACAACTAAAAGATTGTTGTTCAAAACAGTAGCATATGCATATAGTACATGCGCTCAAATACACTATTGGAATTTCATAACAGTTAAATAACAGAAATGATCTCCAGGATGGTAGAGAATTTAAAAGCAACGCGGCGAGGGCTTGTATTTTGAGCTACCTTAATGGAGCTTGATTATCGTTGTTTATAAGTAGTTTGAGAATCAGGAGGTAGCATATGCATAATCATTCTGATCGCTTTAAACAACAATAAGTCATAAAATAATTTATAAAACATAAGAATCATATTACAATGTGTATATTCTTTAAAGAAGATACAATTGAAAGTAAATTTTGTGTATTTTAACTAATAATGATTACAAATAGATATATGAGGGAAGTAACATTAGACTTACAGTACCAGCAGTTGTATATTGAAACAAAATTAAGTGAATTTAGTTTTATAAATAAATTTCTGAAAGAAGCAAACTTGTCAAATGTTTTTTCAGTTTAACCGTAAAGAATAAAAAGGTGGGTGTTGTTTAGATGTCATTGGGTAATGAGTTTGGTCCCTGACTTGTCACAGTAAATTTCTTGATATTTGTTCTGCAGAGTTCAGGTCTTAAATTAGTTGAATATCTCGTTTGGTAGGAATGAAAAAGAAAATTATCAGAAAACATATCGAAAAAAATGTCTGGATTTATACTTGTTCATAATGGAACACATAAAGAGGCCTAATTGGAGAGAGTGGATATCATTTAGTCTTAGTATGCTGTATTGATGAAACTAAATTACTAAAACGGTTTTAAAATCATATTTAGAAGTTTGGATTTTTGGATAATGATTTAAAGGTTCAGCTAACGAGCTCCGTAATTGGTGTTCCGTAAAACTGAAAGAGGTGTGACCACGAGAAACAATGTTGATGTTAGGATCACACATTTAAGATTTGCTTAACCGGAGTTTACGGTGACTCTATTTTTTAAACGTTCTAGGATGTCGATGGCAACAGTCCGCTCAGAGATCTGTAGTTCAGAAAACAGGACTTTAAACTGACAACGGTGGTTAATTTCTGATTAAGATACCCATCGAACAACATTTAAACTGGTACGAGATTTTCTTTAAACAGCTAGCTAAAACTACGTAAAGGTAAAGTTTAACAAAACGAAAAAGTAAAACATAATACTTTTTCCCAACATTGGAATTGCAGTCAAACATAAAAAACAAGTTAATTCAATCACTAAAGGAACATAAGACAATCAAAGAGTACTCGTTTTACAATAAAATATTGTTTTTTTCAAAATAATATTTTTTTGTATTTGAAGGTTATCCAATTTCATCTACTAAAATGTACTTACATTGTACTGTAACATTCACGATGTAGTCAGCAGAACCCATAAAGTTTGCAGCACGGCACGTGTACCTTCCAGTGTCTCGAGCTTCAATCCTTTGGATGGTTAGTATCCCCTGGGTAGTAGGGTGGGGTGAGTCACTTGGACATGTCATATTTTCTTCATCTCCTAAGGAAAGTAGAAGAATGTAGACACTCATGCGTCAACAAGATTGCAGTAACACCAGTTAAAAAGATTTTTGAGTGGTCGAAAGGTTTGAGAAAAACATAGTCGTCAATTAATTCTTACCTGCTAGTCTGAGGTTCTGTGTCACTGTGTATCGTGATCCTGTTACTGGGGCATTGTCCTTCAACCACGTGATCCGTGAGGCTGGGTTCGAAGAGGCGTTACACACCAAAGAAGCTGTGTCATCTTCATTGACTGTAATCTGCTCCTGGTTTGTCTTAAATGAAGGTTTCACTGACACACAAAAAAAAAAATACTTTGAAAAGTATTTGTCAAAGAAAACTGTCAGCAATGAGGCATTCCTTCTGTAACGTTTTCTGCTGACACTTAATGCATTTGATGCATGGAAGAATATTTGCTTTAGAATTGCTTGGACTTTGTCACTCAATTAAGCAATGTACTTTTAAAGAAACGCGGTTCCAAATTATTTTTCCTTAAATAGTTTTTAAACAAACTGTTTTAGCAATTCCAAAGAAAAAGGTTATGGAGACGCTAATAATCCTAGTTGATGAAGATTCGCAGATTTAAAGTTCACAATTGTTGTCAACTTCAACACTGGTCCACTTCACTTTCCGGTGACTGGGAACGATGTTGGTTTTCTGTTTGTTATCAAATCAACAAAAGTAACGTTTCAAAAAAAGTTATAATAGTCTTCAACGCTAAGTTTAATCACCGATTTGAAAATGCTTCCTCTGAAATCAGTATAAACAAGAAAGCAAAACAGCCTGTTTATCAAAGCTAACGGCGTTGCTATCACGATATTTTTTCAAAATTGATAGCCGAACTAAAACATTTTAACACTATGAAAAGCATAAATAAGCAAACAACTACTGACCGATCATTGTTCCTGAGCACCCTCTCGGCCCAGTCTCCCCTCGTGTCCCTTGGTCTCCCTTCGTCCCCGTGTCACCTTTCTGACCTGGAATAGATACAGGTTAAGTGAGCTGTGCAATTGTTCATACATCTGCGGCCAAATGGAGCCAAGTGGATTAAAAGCGCAAGAGAAATTAGATATGTTTTTAAAATTCGATTTTAATTGATTTGTTAAGAGACAGAGTGTAGGAGTGTTACTTTGCACACTTTTAGACGAAATGAAAATTTGAAAAAAATAAATAGTGGTCCACTTCTCGAACAACTTGTGGTGGCCAAGTGGTGTCTGATAACTCAACATTTTAAAGGATACTTTTCGTCAAGCAATTCTGTTCTGCGCCGGAAATAAGTTGAAAAAACTTAAATATCCTACACATAATTTTGCAAGTTCGTTCAGATAGTTCTACTTTTGATAAACAAATACTAGTTGAGCAATGCTTTCGAACTGGACACCGTGGAATATGCCACGCGTCACTTGTATTTTCCGTATACACATGAGCTTTTAGGCGAGTGTATACGAAGAAAATACAAGTGAATATGCAACGGTAATCCTGGCCTCTGATTGGCTGTTTTTTCAGGGCATGGTATAAATCTTCTTTAGTGTTAAAAGGATGCACATTGTCGTTGCTGCGACTGCTTAATTTCAATTTTTCTATTCATTTAGCTTCATTTTGCTTGTATTGTTATAATCTTGTTCAAACAAAGAATGAGGTTTGTGATGCTTTTGATAGTTTCGCACTACACATATACATTTTTTGTTCAGTTGGAATATAAAAGACGAGTAAATTCCCAAGTATTTTTTGTGTAGCAACGTTCACAAACTAACATTTCGCTAAATTCATTCCAACATTTTTTAACCTCTAAACTAAAGAAACCTCTCGAATCTGTCTGGGTATAAAAGTTCTACATTCTCACCTCCATAATTGCCCTTTTCTCCTTTGTTTCCATCTATTCCTCTATCTCCCTTCATCCCCTTTTCTCCAATCGGCCCCAGGTCACCTGGGTTACCAGGGTCACCTTTATCGCCCTTGATGCCAACCACAGATGTGCCACCTTTGCCTCCTTTCTGACCTTTCGGTCCTTGCATTCCCATGATGCCCCTTGCTCCTCTCTCGCCTAGGGGTCCAGGGGGGCCTGGGTTGTTTCATGTGTGACAAATGATTTTAGTTAGTATTAGTCTCGTAATATCTTAACATGCATGAATCAAATATTTCGGTTTTTTCTCAAACAAAACGATCAGGTAGGTCATCATTAACAACAATATCAACGACATCTTTATCTGACAAACTTCGCTCGTGATTCAAGTAAAAATGTTTTCAAGCAACAACGCTGATTTTGAAAAGGGAGCTAGATGTAAAAAACAAAATACATTTAAGTTCAAGAACGAAGTAACGCAACAAACAACATCGTGTACAACAACAACATCAACATTGTTTTAACATAACAAACAATCTTAACATTTTGTCATGCCTGTTAATTATAGCATGGCTATTCGAGAAGAGTGAGATAGGTTGTTTACCACTAAATAGATACATTTCCAAATAAACAAATATTGGATATAACGAGATTTAAAAAGTTGATATTATGGATATATTGTCGTAACGAAGTAAATGTGAGATCTGATGGCTAAGGAAAATTCATGCTTTCAGTTATTGTTAAAATGTAGTTGTCTTGTTCAAGAAGTGTAGTGAAAAGATAGGAATTTAGAATTTTTTTGAAGGTGGATTTAGATGTGTTTCCCAATGAGGATGCCATTTTGTTCCAACTGAGCTAGAAGACAAAAAATTCACAACTTTGTTCAAAGCTCAGTCTTACCAATTTGCAATGCAGATTGCGAACGGGTTTTAAGGTTTTGTTTGAACGTATTAAAGTATTTCCTTCACTGAAACTCAAGGAAAAAATTCAGACGCCAGGCAAAGCAAAACAAAGTGCGGCGAGACTTAAAACTCTTTTTCTTAGTCACTCTTCCTTTTTTCCAAGGATAGAGGTAAAGCGTTGCGAAACAGTTTGATTCAAGGAATAACATACATCCAGCATGCGTCCTCCGAGTTGCTGATGCAAACTATCACGAAAAAGTTGTGTCGGGGCGTTAATGCTAAAAGCAAAATAAAGAGGTTTCTTATAATAATAATAAGAATAATAATAATAACGGTTTATTGTAGAATCCACAATAGAATGGCTCTTCCTCTACAATTGACATAAAATTAAATGTACAACAGTATATGAAATATACCCCTACCCCCTCTCCTATCACATTTAGCCTCTCCCCTCCCCTTTCAAGTTATTACAACATTTACAACTACTGAATACTTACTACTAAAATATCTATAAATAATAATAACCACTCAAAAACCACTTTAATTAGGTTTGTCAGTGCTCGAAAAACCTTTCAAGTACATCGAAACTCGTTTGTAATATCGCCAACTAGTTTGTAACTTTTCTGCTCGTTCTTGCTATTTCAGAGACAGAGACGCTTTTAAGTGAGAGGCGACAAGTTCTGACGCGAGTGTGTCATGGCCAAATAGACAATGCCATTTACAATGACATTAGATACCGGTGTTGTGGACTGTCACCTCCTTCCGTACAAAGGGAACTAGGCCCTAGGAGGGGCCACGTGTCATTTTGCCTGTGCTCCCGCTGAGCACCATACTCAGCAAATGCTGTAAAAAAAACAATGTAAAATAAATCAATACTCACCGAGAGGCCCTTGTTTTCCAGGGAGCCCGAATGCTCCCCTCTGTCCTTCTTTTCCTGAAATTAGAACAGTAACATCAAATGCTTGTCATCAAATGCTTGGCCTAAGACTAGTTATATAAGATGAGGAACAATCCTTAGAGTTTTGACCCTGTAGGGAAAAAAACAAAGTTTCAGTGGTTATTAGGACCGCGAAATCATCTAAGTCATTAGCAGACAAAATATCAAACAGGTAGTCGCGGTCTTGATAATTACTTTACATGGCAACAATCAAGTTTTAAGAAAGAACTGATTATGGCAAGTCAACTGTTTTTGTGACCATCGTGGATTTCCTGAAAACTTTATTTCTGGCTAAATAGCAGCAACCTTCAAAGTTAATAAAAACATGCAGCTATATGCTCAAATATCAATAAATAAAATGAAAAAGAAGAAAGCAAAGCACATTTTGCTATAAATTCCAATTTATGATTCAATTTTAATTGATTTTGAATTAATTATAATGGTTGACATCACCAAATTTGCGTCAAAAGTCTTTCTTTATGAGTGTAGAATACCAAACATTAATTGAAGCAAGCAAAACGTGTCTGCAGGTAAATAAAATGAAAAAGAAGAAAGCAAAGCACATTTTGCTATAAATTCCAATTTATGATTCAATTTTAATTGATTTTGAATTAATTATAATGGTTGACATCACCAAATTTGCGTCAAAAGTCTTTCTTTATGAGTGTAGAATACCAAACATTAATTGAAGCAAGCAAAACGTGTCTGCAGGTGAAAAATAAAACAAAATACGAGAAAAAGTCAGAACAAAAATATATAAAAAGATAACATACCTTTCCGTCCTCTTTTTCCTCTGAATCCTGTAAAAAAGAATGCCTACATTTACATGTGTTCGCTGCATATAAGTGTCTTAATGAACAATTAACTCTACATTCAGTGCTGCCATACCTCTATATATATACAAACTCGACCAAGTTGGTTTTCATTGCCATTCACTCCTCACTCTCATAAACAACTGATTCCATTTGGGCTTCCTACACTATTTTATTTATTTTTTTCTGAACTCATCGAAACAATTTTTTTCGTTCTATAACACTGGCTTTCTTAGATCAGAAACAAATTGTAACTAAAACAGAAAAGCTGTGAATAATTAACTATGGCATCTGTACGATGTAAGAGGAATGTATTACTCAATGTTTTTTTTTTCAAACAGGAAACTTCTTCCATTTACCGGTTGTGTTAACTTCTATTTAACAGAGTCAGAAACGAAACTCCGATACAAATTATCTTAAAAATTATATTTGGCAATAACGTATCAGACTAACAAACTCATTTTGAGCATGTGTCTTCTATGCACATTCGAAAGAAAACAGTCTGTACCCCTCTGGTTCACGGATCGAGACGAACAGTGTCGTCTGCTGTTATTTAATCGTTATTTATTTGTGGCAATTTGCAGTTTTGAATTTTTTTTTTTCATTCAGTGATCGTTCCAAGCACTCTAGTGTAAATTTTCAAATTCAAATAACTTAGGAAAAACTGCAATTTTGATTTTTGGAAAAGATGTGAAATTTCGGCTCTAAATTCCCACCGTTCAAAAGATATACTAAAACAAACCTTCGGGGGGAGGGGGGAGGGGGAGGTGCGGATTGCTTATTTTGTTTCTGGTTTTCTGTATCAAAGCATATTCCTCTCTGAGTAATAAAATAAGTTGTTTGTCATGACGGAGGGTATTTATGTCACATAAGTTCATGCCTGAGTATCAAAACAAACTGCCAAAGCATACATGTACAATATGGGCCTATAATGAGCTTCAGAACCTAGTATATTGAGCTGCCGCTTGGATGATGTTAGATTTTTGACAAGAACGTAAGGAGGAGGGGGAGGGGGCTGGGGGTGAGAAGGGGATGGGGAGGGAAAGATCATCACGTGGCCAGATAGCGGCAATAAACTTCTTTTCTAGAAATGTGCAAAAAACAAACTTGAAAACCGCAGTGTATCAAAGTTTTGCCAACACTGCATATTGAAGATTGTGTTTTTCAACAGATCATTGGCCGTAAAAATGGAGCACGAAATAAGAACAAAAATGTTACATCATACAAAACTAACTACAATAATACCTGATTATTAAAAGAACAAAAATTAAAATATTTGAACTTTTGAGGTAGGATCAGGGGGAGGGAAAAATGTCAGATTGTAATCTTACAGAGCTCGTTCGTTACAAACACTATGAAGCGTTGTCCTTCTCTTTTATTTCCTAAAAAAATATAGTTTGTTTTGTGCTACTCCCCACCCTTACAGAAGAGGAGTAAAAGAAGTTTAGAGCATATTCAGCAAACCTTTACGGCCTGGTAAACCTGGAATTCCGGGTGGCCCTGGCGGTCCTGGATGCCCTGTTATGCAACACAACAAGACTTTTATCTAATCTAAATTTTATACCCGGCCTAAGAAGACTTTAAATCCCGGTCCAAAACATGTTTTTCTTATCGACTTTAAACGGAAACAAAACACAAACACCAACATGAACACCAACACCAAAACGAACACGAACACGCACACGAACACGAGCACGATTACAAACACCGACACAAACACGAACACAAACACAAACATAAACATTAACATTAACACCAACACCAAAACGAACACGCACACGAACACGAGCACGATTACAAACACAAACAAAAACACAAACACAAACACAAACACGAACACGAACACGAACACAAACACAAACACGAACACAAACACAAACACGAACAAGCACAAACACGAACACAAACACAATTACAGGTATATCCACAGGCAGAAAATGAAACTCTGCTGCAAGATTTGTGTAGACCTATTTGATACAAGAAAGCTTCTTCTAACCTTGTACAAACACACATTTGCCCACTTGTATCCGTTTACTTGGTCCAGTCTGCAAGCAAGGGAAAAAAAGGTTCAGCTAAAAAATGAGAAAGAAAAGAGCTGTTCCGTAGTAATTAATATATACGTGTATTGAGTTCTAACATTTTTTTAATGGCTAACGAGTTGCTATACTTGGTAGTTATTATGGTTTTACTGTTACGTTCCTCTTTTTTGTAATATGTCTGTAAATTGAATGTATAAATGATTGCAAACGTTAAACGTGTTCAGACCGAATTGAGTAGGAGTTAAGACTTGTCAGCATGAACTTGGCAACGATGGCTACATTGCACCAAATAAGAGAAATAAACATCCTGTCTTGCTGAAAATGGCTACAACAATTTTTATATTTTTGTCCCCGAATCGTTTCCGGCAATGCTGACACACAGATTGAGATACTAACAGCTTCCAAAGCTTCCAAAGGCAAAATGCAACTTGGTTGATAAAACCGTTTTATCTTTACTTGAAAACATGATATACATACAAATGTTCCCTCTTGTCAGTCAGCCACATTCAAATTAAAACAAATTGTTCAGTGGAAGCAGATGTCACAGATTCCGTTGTGGCTATAATATTATGCATTTTTGGAAACTTTCATAGAAAACGTTCAATTAAATTGTCACTAACATCGCAAGCAATTGGAATAACATGTGTACCTGCGTGAATTCAGAGATTATCGGACTCACAAACAGCATTGGAATCTTTTGATATCGGAGTGATTCCTTCAAAACGACTATTATGTTCTTAGCACAAACTTTAAGCTATATGTCCTAATTTCAGAATATAAAGTAAGGTGTTCATATTTCAAACACATCACGGCATAAAGCGTAAATAACAAAAGCATAATATAACAACAAAAGAAAATAAAAGAGTTACCTTCGTTTCTTGGTTTCCATATTGAAAATACTCTCTACAGCAAACTTCACATTGGTCTGTCGAATTGATCTTTTTTTTGTCAGTTGTGTACTTTTGCCCTGACTGTAGTTCTCGGGAGGTGTAAACCGTTCTCACCTGGGTTTTCTTTGAAACGGTTTTGGCAGTTGTTTTTGTTGTGGCCTTTGTACCTGTCGATAAAACTCTTTTGACGGCTTGCCGAGCCTTTCTCTTTAAGTGAACTGAGCTTGAGAAGTCTGCGCTACGCTGAACAGACTGCACGCTTTTCCTCAGCAGCTCAACTGAACTCTGACAAGAAGTGAGATGCGACTCAACCTCGTTCACTCGCTGGTGATTGTACAATACAACAACTGCCATGATAACAATCACGAAACTGTTGAATGCAGTTGTAGATTTTAGCACCAACAAACCTCCCTGCTCTCGCTTTGTCTCCATATTGGAAGTGAATGCTCTCGCCGTCTTGATGTTTCTGTTCTAAATTCCTTTGTTACTGGCATTGAAATAGTTTTTCAAACGTAATTTGACCCTTTAAGCACACCACTGATTTCCTCGAAAAGGTTAACTTATAGGTCAAAAAACCACATTGACCTCAATTATTAAAACCGAGTTTGCCACGTGATATGATAGCATTTTTATGCAGTTTGTAAAGGAGTATATTTTTAGGATTGCTGAACCGGTAAGTTAAAACACTTGACAGAATTAAAGCGAATATAATGATTTGTCCTATTAACCACTATTTAGTCTTAACTAAGCTTTAGTCTCTACAGTTGCAGTTTTGCTTCTTTGGACCATGAGCTGTGGGAGACATTGTACTCATATTTTAATAAAATTATCTCCTTACCAGCACCTTTGTTGTATTGTG
>JAOBRG010082219.1:0-36524 GCA_027574985.1 Umimayanthus nakama | reverse complement strand
AGCAGCTCTGAATAACTGGCCTGCTTGTCTCTGAAAACTGCTCTTAAGCCCCTTTCTTGTACACGTTCAAGTTTGCGCGAGTCACTGGCTCTACAAAAGTGCCATGTTAGGTGGCAGTAAGTTAAGTAAGGTAACACGGCAGACTTATATAACACTAGTTTCGCCTCCATAGGGATTAGATTCCTCAGACGCATGAGGACACCAATCCTTTGACTGGCTTTTAAACATGCAGAACTTACATGCTCGGAAAAAATTAATCTGGAATCTATAGTAACCCCTAAGAGTTTGAGAGTCTCAGCAGCATTGATATCCTGATTGTTTATACTGATACCTCCACTGTCACTTTCGGAGTTCTTTTCCTTAGTACTGTAGCCGCTGGTCAGTGTCTGATATTTTTTAAGGTTACCAGACAGTAGATTTGACTCATACCATCTGGTCGCCTGCTCAGCGCTTGCGCTTAACTTAGATGTAACCTCCTTCTTGTCGTGACCGCTGTGGTACATCTGGTGGTCATCTGCATACATTGACAACCCTGTTGACAGACATAAGGGGAGATCGTTTTGAAAAATGTTTCACAATAGTGGCCCCAGGGTGGAGCCTTGAGGACACCTCTGTTTACCAGTTTGTACGAGCTGACGTCACTACCTAGCTTGACACAGTTCAGCCGGTCACCAAGGTAACTACTGAGGAGTTTCAACGCTGAGTCCTGAGCGCCGTATGCTTTCAGTTTACTCAGCAGCAAAGGGTGGTGTAGAGAGTCAAAAGCCTTTGACATATCAGTTGATAGGATATTTACAACAAGTCTATCATCCCTGGCTTTTTTCCATGCCTCGATCAGATTTACCAGTGTTGTTTCGCAGCTGTGATTCTTGCGATACGCATGAGAATTTTCAAACATACGGGAATCAAATTCAGAAGCAACCTGCGAGGCCACCATTTTTTCTAGAAGTTCCGGTCCTGGACTGGTTGTTCCATGTAAACCCGGGCTGAAAGTCATCCCGGTAAACGTCAGTTCCACTAGTTAAGTTGAACAATCAGACGAAGGTTCTCATCTTTAACGCACCTGTTACAAATACAAATGCAGGTACATTGTCAAACGGCACAAATATGATACGATGCAAAACGATACGATACAAAATAAAGCAATGCAGTACAAATAGAATAGAATACATAAACAAATGCAATACAAATACGATAGAATAAAAAGCAATGCAAATGCTGAAACAAAACTCAAATACAATACATGACAATACAATATACTAGAAATACTATATTAAAACAGTAAAAATAGAACTGAGAATTTGTGGTACGGAGATTATAATGTTGCATTACTTTTTACTTATGTCCATCGCTCAGTGATGAGCATAGGCCGTCAACAAATGTTGCATACAGTTCAAATATTAAAAGTCAAACGGAACCTTACATAAAAGTGTACCTAACCGAGCTATGAAGAAGCTACAGCTGAGAACAAGTAATTGGGGTGAGGAGTAGGGAATCTTATTCAACCTTAAACGTTGAACCAGGCGCAGCGTCAGAAATGGCATTCCAAAACTAACTTGTAAAAGGAGAAAAAAATCATTTCTGTTTGAAGAACTTTCTCCCACCAAAGCTTCCGTGACAAATAATTGGGACGTAAAACTGAACATTTAAGTCTTTTCAGGCTATGGCTGACACCCGGGGAGATACTCCCATGTAGTTCGGGTGGGGTATGCCACTAGGTTCACGAAAGTCCTAGTCTTTACTGGAGTAAAACTGGCAGACTTTGTGACCCTATATCAGAGTAGAAACACTCAATTGTTCTTGACTTCCATATCTTTTGTTCTTCAAGTTTTTGTCGGCTTAGCGATCCCGTTTCTAGAATATTTTTCTATTAATATTAGACCATATATCCCAGAGTAAATGGCTGGAAAACCATACCCTTTCCAGCGGCACATATTATACCCGTACATCCTCCAAGTTATGGGAATACTTTGAACTGATTTCTATTTCCGTCCACACACCTACTCTGTTCAACGTATTTGATTTTACCCAGAAGCAGTCTTGCATAGAAAGTTATTGCTCTTCGGTTAATACTATTATTTAAGTTCTACTAATTATTATTATTATTATTATTATTGTCAAAAGATCATTATTATGATAGCTATTTAAATTTTTTTTGAATGACGAACTGTCTGAAACGTTTGTTTCACATTGTAATTACTCTGAAACATCAGTTCTCATTGAAAATCGAGAAACAAGGTTATTTTTGATGTATGCAGCTTTGTGCGGAAGGGTCTTCAGTTTTATCTCTAGATCTACTTTTGAGTAATCGTGTCGACACTTCTGAAAATAGTTTACTACTTCACTTTGGCTGTTTTCGGAGAGGTTGTCACTTTTCAGTTTCAGATATTGATCCTGACATCCATGCTAGAGTGGAGGTCAACTGAAGAAGTCAGTCCACTTTTTATATTACATTACTGTAGAACTACAGGCCTAGGTCGTGTCGATCGGTAGGAACATGCAGCATGAGCAGTGCAGTTATTATATAGAAGCTGAGATGGTGGGAAGAGGGAGGGGAGGGGGGGGGGTCGCCCTCCACCAACTTTCGAAACGGAGAGTTTTTGAAGAAAATCTTTTTGTACTTTTGGATTTTTTTCGTATTTGTTATCTTTAGCGTTGTCTATTTTGCTCGCATTCTTAAAAATGTTTGGCATTGGCTATGTGACGCGAATCGTTTTAAGATATAACAGAAAGTTGTTCTGGACAGTAGGAAATGACATTCTCAGTCTTCGCAGCACAACTTTCCAAAACCTCTCAGAAAAGCAATTAAGTCCTCGGCGCTCGCAAACAGAAATCACTAAACGCACGTAATAAAGCAATTTCTTCTAGTTTTTAACTTTATTCGGTCAACGGTAAAACAACCAGGACTCATGAAATTAAGAATGATCGCATAGATACTGATAGTTGCAAATATACGTAGTGAAACAAAAGTTGTTTTAAACAAAGTTGTACATGAAAACATTGAAGGCTGTGCTGCACTTACGAACATTAGCCGAGAAATAAATTATATTTTTATCTTTTTTACAAAAACAAAATTCCAAAGTCAAAGTTCTTGGACTTTCCACAGCCTAGAGTACGGTCTTAACATTTTCTTTTTTAAAAAAAAATAAAAATTTTGGCCTTTTTTCAGTCTAACGTTCTTATATCTAAAAAATAAAAAAAAAGATTCGCTAAACGAAACATTCAGAATTTTAATTGATTTTTTTTTAAAAATTAAAGCATCAGGAGTCGGGATCAGGGAACATTACTGACATTTCATCGGAATTTTATTATATAAAGTTAGTCTTTGAACAGGCTCCAAAATATGATAATGAGCTTGACACTTACCGGCGCGTTTGAAGAAAGCCGACACGGTCATCAAGAAATACTTGTCATTCCTTGGAATAGACGCTCAGCTGTGGTACTATTAATCTTGATACATCAGTAACAGAACTGATTAGTCATGTTAGTTTTAAAAATAGCTGGACCTTGCAGTGTGTGGGTCCTTAAAATATTTAGAATCTTCAAAGAATGCAGTAATAAATTCAAGTTGGGCAAAGAATGCGGTCATAGTATTTCTTCTCAAACTTCGTTAAGTACGTCATTGCCTGTCGGATGGACGCAGAAGAACCAAATAAATTTTGCAACATCACGCGCTATCAAGTGAGTGTGGCGTCAATGTGTGTGGAATACGTGGAATACGTATATACTCCGTGGTAAATTGAAGTGCCATCTATTTCTATAAAAACATGAGGCTGAAAAAACCCAAAATTTAAAAAGATGATAAAAAGAACATACTGAGGCCGAGAAAAGGTGGAGACTTTCAATTTGGATACTGTTCAAACCATCGAAATGCTTAGTTTCTTGGTTTAATAATTAATGTTTGTCAGTGCAACATGCTTATTGCGTTGCACATATACAACTTTTACTTTGTATATTTCTTTTTGTTTAATGTAGTGTTTCATTTTAAACAAACAATTGAAGCAATTAGTTAACTGAAACGTATTTATAAAAATACTTCTGGTACGTTGATTTGCGCGATGGCCAGAAAATAATAAGTGTGTACCCAGTGCAAACAATTACGCGCCTTCCTCGGTTATGCCCAAAGGCTCTGCACACAATATTGCAACAATGCAAGCAACATCTCTAAAATTGTTGCAGAAGAGGCAACACACTAACTCTAACTAACTTTAACAGTTCCTTAGTGCAACATTGAGTTCGATGTGCACCGCGTGTCAGGGCCATATCCTAAACCCAGGCGACACTTCGAGTTGTATGTTTTTTCATCTAAGAAAACTTCATCATGAACTTTTATTGAAGTGTTACTATAAAATCCAGTCGATTTAATCAGACCAGCCTCCAAGAACCTATAGCTGTAGGGAAGTGCGGTTGTAACCGCGGTTGTGTGCGTGTATATGTATATGCGCCCGCGCGTGTGTGTGTACATGCGCGTTTGTGCGTGGACTGTTTGTAACACTACCAATACCGTGTGTGTATGTTATAAGTTATCAAGATTTGACTGGCGTCTGTGGCGCATTGTTTATTATTTGTTCCACTCGTGCATAAAACTGTAAAATGCAAGGTTTCATTATACGGCGGAACAATCTAGTCGTTCCGTGCGGAGACAATGTTAAATGCTTTTAGACAATACATTTTTAAAAAATCAATTTGATGGTTGTTCTATTCTGAATATGTTGTAATACTAATGAGCCCCGTCGATTAGCTTTTAGATGACAATGAATTGAAGGAAAAAAGCTTGTTCCACGCAAGAATGGAGAAATACGTAAATGCATACGAGGTCCGATATTCCGGCTCAGCGCCAGGTCGTGCTTACTGGTGCATGTTGGGGGTAAGCCAAAGGTTTCGACTTCCGTTAATTTTCGTGCAGTGTGTTTGACTGTCTGGTACGTCCCCTGCTGCTGTCATTGTGGAAATTTATGAAGTTCATGCTGTACAGGTTAAAACTCTGGTTGTGAAGTTCTTCGAAAAACTAACGGCTCTTTTGTGAGCGTGTGCACTTATATAATAGCGTTTTCATGACCTCTTGATGAACAAAAACCTAAATGGGAACAGTTGTTTTGCAACTTCCCCCGGGAGCGGAAAATTCATCTTTTTGAGTCGTCATTTTATCTAAACATTTCACAGTCTAATTAATTCGTCCTTGTTCTTAAAACAGCGTCGCTCAACACTCGATCACGAAAGTCTTTTTGTTAATTTTATGCCGTTCAAGCGCTTCAGAGAACACTTCCAGACCGCACCAACCGCAAATTGCAGGCACTGAAGTTGTCGATGATCGGATTTGACTTCAACTCTTTTCAAAAGTGGCTACTGGTCCAAGCTGACAAAGGCGATATTCAGCTAGTATGTTCAATGGGAGATGTCGTTCTTTCTAACCTGGGCGTTTTAGCAAAACAACATAATTGTACTGATTAATCAAGCTTTTAAAAAATGAAAAAAGATAGGTCACATATCAAGGCTCTTAATTTTATGAAAAAGGATAAGTCTGTCAGTTATTAGACTTTTTTATTTTAAATGTAACAGGAAAACCTTTTTTGAAGGGTGTTGATTTAGCGTGGACTTGGTGGCATGTTGATAGCAGCTCAGAATTATGAATATATAGTATAGCTGCTTTAAAAGCGCAGGTGGGAGATAAAAGTTCTCTATTACCCTTACCAGTATAGATGATGGGAGCCTAACTCTCTAAATGGGCAGTTTTTGTAGTTCTGGTTTTTCCCCACCCACGTGTTGCCCGGTAATTTAAAGCCGTTGATGTTTCAAATACCTCTTGGACTGACTCAGTTACTGAAAGCAGACAACAAATATAAAGCTGTAAAAGTTTGTCTTGTGATGTCTTATTTCAGTTGAGCAGATTATACTAATTTTGACATGTTTAAATGGAGATTTTGCGTTTTGGGCCTTCTCGCAACAAGAAGAGCTGTTAGAAAAACTTCCGTATTCTGTTTTCCCCTTGCCATACTAGTAACGCAAACAAATTCATACTCAACTGTATTCGAGCTGAAACAATTGTGTATATCAAACCGCTAATTTTGCTTTGTCTTCAAGTTCAAAACTTAATCCACACCACAGTACGAAGTCAAGAAGGAAAATACAACATATAAACTTTTTGTCAACCTATCCAGCCTGAAAAGTGGAGAACCGAAAAGGAGTTTTTGTTTTACGCAATGGAGGTGTGTATCTACAGTTTCAATTATGACAATGAAAGCTTGCATTTTGATTTTCCGGAAAGCAGGCCATAAAGTTCTTTTCGTCGCGTGTAGTCTAGCACTGTCGGTAAACCGACGCTCATGCACGGTCTGAGCCTCGGGGCTTTTAGCCATTTAAAAATGTCTAACTTTGTAATAATGTCAATATATTTGGCTGGTGTCGCGCATAATGATTTTTTATTTGTAAACGCTTCAGCTCAGTCACGAAATAACAGCGCTCACGATCTTCTTGTATTTGCTCAAAATTAATACAAGAGTTTTGAAATGTATTTTAATAACTGTTTCTGTTTTGTGAGTAATGTCCCTCTTCTACTGCGTACCTCCTGGGTTACCGTGACAAGCTTTTTCGTGACTGTTGTGACGTGTCGCTATTGATCAAGGCGGACCAGAGTGCACAGCGCGCCCAACGTTGCGTGACGCAAGCGCAGTAAAGGCCGTGCCACATGTGCGTTGTTCCAAAGTTCGGCGGAGTGCCGAAGAAGCTTGATTGTGAGAATGGTGTCGGAACAGTAAAACTGTCAAAGAGAATTGTCACGATTTCTCGGTTTCTGCCATCTAACTCGAAGAAGATGCTGCACTAATGAAAAGGCATGTTGGCATGACAGTAACAACTCTTTTAGAAGGCCGGGGAACGCTTTCTTAATGGCGTTGTGCAAGAGTCGGAGTTTCATGGCGTTTCCCTCGGCGCCTTCTCAACAAACGCCTGTCTTTCACAACCATCATTATGCTCCTCAAATGCAACAAGAAACGCAGCCGGACAGACCCATAGGATACGGAGCTTTTGGTGTTGTCTGGTAAGTTAGTTCGTATTATAGCAAGTGCAAACAGTTGCCGAATCACTTTGATTTGAATATTTCCTACATCACGACTTTCCGCGTCCTCTGCGGTGTAACAGGTCGGTGACAGATCCAAGGAATGGCAAAAGAGTAGCTTTGAAGAAGATGCCAAATGTATTCCAGAACATCACATCTGCCAAACGGGCCTACAGAGAGTTGAAAATGCTGTCTACGTTCAAACACGACAACGTAAGTAATTTTCATTAACTGTGGCGAGAAATTTCGATCTGTGCCCGTAGATATTATTTGGTGGGTTGGTATAATTATTCAAGAATGCTTTGCATTTTGTTGGGGATGACTTGGGAGTTGTAAGGAAGCTGATTGTTATTTCATCATTTAGGTTTTATCAGCACTGGACATTGTACATCCTGGACATTCGGATTTGTTTCAAGAGATGTATCCTTTGAAAATTTTGAAGCTTATGTGTCTGAATATATGCCCTAGCGTGACAGTCGGTAATGTTGCAAGAACGCATACATTCAAACAATTGTCTTTCGTTTATAGGAGGGGTGGATTTTGCGATGTCGATTACTATTTGCTGCTTAAACTTTTCACGCTTTACTGTCGGAGCTCTGGATTGTGTTTCAGATTAACAGGTGTAGCTTTCGACAAGAAAATGACTTCAGAAACGAAAGAATGGATCGAAAGTGGTATGAACAAGCTTTATGCGATCTTGCTCTCTGTGCTGCTGATGTGTGTCAGTGTTGGGCCCACCCGTTGTCGTGAAATAGTGGTTATTGGTCAGCAAACAGATTCCTGCGGTCGCTTAAATGATTTTTTTTTCTTGTTGCTTTCATCTCGACAGTTTTGTTGAATATTTGTTTGTGTGGGGCCAAGGTAATCTCCCGTGGTTGAAAATCGCCCTAGCTGCTTCCACCTGTTGAATTTAGAAGGAAATTTGCATACATTTCTTCTTTGTTTAGTTTTGTCAACGTTAAGACGCTTTCCTTCTCTACACCGACTCCCTTTGCGTTCGGCGGCAAAAGTTTGGTTAAAGGAAGAAGAGGTTGATGTGTTTAAATTACATTTGAACAGAAGCCACCCGAATATATCCCTTTGAACAAAGTGAGGTCAAGTTCCTCTCAAATTTAAAACACAACCGCACGCTTGAACCCACATCATCCATACGAAAGAAATTCTAGAATTGTTTTTGTCCCACCTACGCAATTACGAGAATACCGGCCTTTTCTGAAAATGCGAACAATCACAAAGGTGATGTCGTTTATTTTATGAGGCAAGAACTTTTTTATGGAAGTCAATGCGAACCAAAATACCGCATAGTCAATGGAGACCCATTCAAGTGGTAATATGTTCGTTGCTGGAGCAACAGAGTCGTAGAGGAAGCTATTAGCACTTACATGGCTTCCTGCTATTTTTAAATCCAAAGAAAAGAATTGAACTACAATTGAAATAAGAAATGAAGCGAAAAGAACGAAAAATTGACATTCATGATGGTAATACAGCTTTTGTCGGTACTAATTTAAGCAAAAATTGACCTTCGATATTCAACAAATGGTGGACTTGCCTTGTTAAGTATATTTTATAAGTAACTTCTACAACCTCTGGCAAGGTTTTTTTGGCTTTTTGACCAATTATGAAACCTTAAAAAAATTTTTATTTAAAGCAGGAAAGGTTTTGTCCAATTTCATTTCATTTTTTCTAGTTTGCTTGGACTGTAATTTTTATTCTCACTCTCAGGGTAGGGTTTTTGGTAATTGCTTGAGAGTTTAAGCACTGTTTTTTATTTCAGCAAGTGTTTAACATGTACAGTATATGGCTTAACTTGACCCTGTTTTGTAGAGATAAAGGTACTAAATTGAAGAAACAATATTTCTTTGGGGGATTATTTGCTCCCCATTTGGAGCCAGCAAGTGTCAGCAAGCCACCTGCCCTTTGTTGTTTGTTTAGTTTGGCATTAGAAACAGCCTTGAAAGTTTTCATTTCCTTTTTATCCTTTTTGCCCTGGATCAATTGAGATTCTATCAATGAAACTATTATCTTGAAATATATGACTGAAAAAACAATTTCAGTTTCAAGCTTACTTTTGTTGCATTTTCCATTTTGGGCTATTTTTCAGAGCTTCAAAAATTTGGTTTGCAGTGTGAAAGAATGTGTTGATAGATGTTGTTTGTAAGTAAAAATTTGCCCTTTGAAAGCAGTTGTGTGTGATTTTTTTCTTCAAAGGTGCTACCTCATAAATAGCATAGTAAAGCTGGATTTTCTAGGTATTTCCATAAAATTGTTACTCCTCTTAAAATACTACTAGTATGAAAAGTAATACTACACCTGTTGCATTTTCTGAAGTTCTGTTCAAAGTATTGTTTATTCAAAGCTTTCCATTAATTTTAACAAACTGTTAAACTTGTTGAATAACTTAGTTGATTTGAACTGAACCCATGATTGTTGAAAATGTAAATCTTATTCCTGAAAGATAAAAGTGTGTTCTATTAACTGACTTTTAATAATTTTTCTTTTACCATGTAACTAGCATATTATATTTTCACTTAATGCTGTTTTGGGGCTTTTTACTTTTTCCTGAGTTTTTTAACCTGAAATGAATCTTTAACCAATTTTAGATATGTAGTTTCAGAGTTGATGCAGTCTGATTTGCACAAAATCATTGTCTCCCCTCAACCACTAACTTCTGACCATGTCAAAGTCTTTCTTTATCAAATTTTGCGAGGTAAGTTAATTATCATTTTGCACTGTGGCAACATTGAATATCTAATTTTTATAACAATACTAAAAAATTTTATATATCAGGACTTGAGTTGGTTAGAGGGCTGTTTTTAGTGAAATTACTGAAGTGTAGCTATATTCTTTAGTCTTCACTGGTTGTCACTCAATTAAAGCATTGACTAATTTAACGTTTCTTTTGTTTGACTTTTTATTCATAACAACTTTAAAATAAAATTTAAAATGTAGAATTGGCAACAAAGTTTTTTGATCACGTTTAGTTGATTTTTGTATTAAGGAAGGTTTTTCTGTCAACTCTTATTGGGAAAAAATTGGAAAAAATGATTGAAATAGTATTGGTGTAGCCTAATGATAAGTAAAATAACTGATTTGAGTAAGAAACCAGCAAAAGCATTTTTTAAATGGAAGCATCAACTCATCCAATATATCGACAGTTGTTTTGTAAGTAGATTTGGAATACAGTTACAAAAGACTGGAAAACGATGACTTTCCTTATTACCAGAACAGCATTTGTGATCCTGAGATTTTTTTTGCTTTTCCTGTTGTGGTTATGTTATATTGAAACATGTTTATTGCAAAAAAATTTTTTTTGTCCCTATTGCAAAGAAGTTAAAATTTGTTTAGGTTATGAATGTTCATTGGTAAATATTTTACTCGTTGTTACAAGCAAATTGTGATTTATATTATGTCTAAGCAGCTGTTCTTTCTTGCCTTTGCAGGTTTGAAATATCTTCATTCTTCTGGGATATTACACCGGGATATCAAGCCTGGAAACCTTCTAGTTAATAGTAACTGTCTTTTGAAAGTAAGTTCTATTGTATTGCAGATCAGGTTCTAGCAAAACCAGCAAAATAAGAGCAGATCTGGCAATTATTTTAAAAAGGGGATTGAGAGGGGGGGATGTAAGTGTTGTTCTGTATAAAATGGGGGATCTATTGCTACTTGAGGCAGAAGCCCCTAGCAAGTAAGCGAAACCTGTATAAAAAGTTTCTTAATATACAGATAAATGTACTTTCCCAGTGTTTACAGTATGCACTTTTTTCATGTATGTCAACATGTGCATTGAATATGCAGGGTTCTCCCCAAAGCGTTTGAGTGGTAAAACGCTCTGCTTTTTTTATGAGATTTTTATTGTTATGCACATTTAACTCATTGTAATGCAAATTAATGGCATTGTTATGCAAATTCTCACCCCTCTGACACAAATTTCAACAACCTTCTGGGGAGAACCCTGATATGGAACCCATTTTTTTCATCAAAGTAGTCATAAATAATTTTGCTCAACATTCACCATTTAGTTAAAATATATTGAAAACTAAATTAGCATTTTATATTCCTCTCCATATGTAGGTTTGTGATTTTGGACTTGCACGAAACGAGGAACCTAACGAGAACATGATAATGACACAAGAGGTGAGTCAGATTAAATTTACACGGTACCATTTGTTTCATCATGTACTGATTATAGTATTAATAATAATAATAGTTATAGTAATAATAAAATTTTATATAGCACTGTATCTTGAAATTCCAACTTACAGTGCTCTACAACTGTTACAGCCTGTTGGTTGTCCATTGTTTCTGATGAAGACTTGTCTGTTGTGCCAATCTCAGCAATAGCAGCGCATGTGGCTGTGTAGTCTTTTGTCTTTTGAATAAAAATTACTAGACTTTCTTCTTGCTTCTGCAACTTCAATTTTTTCATTAATAAATCTATCAACCCCTTTTTTATCTGAAGAATAATTATAACAAAACCTCTGCGATTCAAACTTTCATTCTGTTAAGAACAATGACATTTTGGATTATTTTGCTGGACACAAGTTGGTTTCTCACACACATGGCATGCTTCCAATGGTTCTGAAGAATTCTGGAAAATACTGATACAATATTTAATTTGCATTCATAAATGAACAAGATGGCAATCAGAGAGCAAAATTCAGCAAGCTCTAGAGCGGTGAATCAACTATCAGCAAATAGCCAAAATGCTATGCAAACTCAAATTCTTTCAATGTTATCTTGGACAAAGAGCCAAGCAAGTCAAGTCAAGGCTACAGTGCAATATTTTAAAACAATTTTTGTCATTGAAACATGGGGAGAGTCAAATATTCTTGACTGTCAGTGCTGTGTGAGCTTTAATTTAACAGAACAGTTATCACCTTCAGTGACAGTTTGTTAAAGTCATTGAAAAGTTCAGAAAATTCAGCACATGCCCAAAGCTGCGACTTCAAACTGCTAATTTTATAAAGTTATCATGTTGAGACGAAATGTATACTTGTGTTCATTTTAAATAGTGATACTGCTTGAAAAACAAAAATCAAACGGCATCATTTTGTTGTGTCCGGCAGCACTGCACTCGCCACTTGAAACTGCTAGTCTTTGGTTATCAATACCAAGAAAAGCTAGTGTTAATGTTAATTAATATTTTGTTCACCTGTTGTGGATAAGCTGTTGGTTAACTTAAGTTTCTACTCTGAAAATTTAGGTTGTGACGCAGTATTACAGGGCACCTGAGCTTTTAACAGGAGCCACTCATTATACACAAGCAGGTAGGCTTAGAAGCCTGGCAGAGCTGACAGCAAAATCTGTAGTTGCTGGATGGGTCTTGTTGTGTTGGAGCTTGTTCACCAAAAAATCCATTTAATATGGGGGGGGGGGGACTGAAATGCTTCTAGAACAAGGAGACCCAAAAAAATTAGATATTTTGGAGGGGGGGATCTGAAAAAAAATAGAAATTTTCAAACTTTCACCCATCCCCCACCTTTCATAAATAATGAACAATCCCTAAGCAAAGTCATTTTTAGAACTGATAAAAAAAGATTGGCTTACCTGATGCTTGTAAAGCGCATACACAAACATTTTATTTCGTGGAGTATGAAAATATATTTGGTTCTAATTAACAATTAGTCACCAAAGGCAATGTTAATAATTACCAGGATTTTCACAGAGCCTGATGTGACTAATTGTTTTAGTAAAATTGCATTGGTGATTATTTGAGAAAACAAATAAAAAATAGCAAACTTAAAACCATTCTGTAAAGCAAAACATTTTCGAAAGTCATTTTAAAAAGTTACCAATTCTGTGGTGAAAAATGTAAACTTTCTGTTTTGAAAATCAATGTTTCGCGAAAGGAAAAACCTTGCTTAATTTACCAACCTACCTTTGAGTAGCTTGACTCCAAATTTTTTAGCATCTTTTGCCTTTTGAGGCACTGCATTTTCTTTAAACTGCTTAATTTGTTACTCCAAAACATCAACAAGTCTGGCCACCATTTTGAAAATTGCTATAATCACCACTGGGTGATAATAGCAAGAGCCAATTGGCCTGCCCTATTTTCGATAATCACCAGTGCAATTTTACTATAACCTAATAATCAAGGAAAGGGAAGAAACGTGTATTAACTAGTGTGGTATACACTCTTGGAATGGTTGAAGTCATCAGCTTTTTTTCTTCTTTTACCATTGTTGCAGTTGATATCTGGTCTGTTGGTTGTATATTTGCTGAGCTACTTAGCAGGAAAATTATGTTTCAAGCTCAGAGCCCAGTACAGCAGGTAATTATAAAATTTTTAATATGTAATATATAATTATGCAGTAATTATGCTACTTTATCATTAACTTAGCCATAAATTATCAAGATTTATACATGAAGTAATTTAAGTTATAAACATTGTTGCTGCACAGTGAAATGTCATATCAAAATTCTTAGCTCTGAGGGAACATTTATAAGTTATCAGAGGGGGGTATGGATATTAGGAGGGGGGTCATCTATTATCTTTGAAAATTTTTCTGAGAGCTCCATATAATATCATAAATATTAGTGGTGGGCCACACAAAAAAACTCTGTTCAGACTTTAAAATCGCCATACCCCCTACCCATAAATTAACACTTCCTTAGTTGAAGCTCCAATGAGCTGTGGGAGGACTCTTCACTTTCTAGCTTGTGCAACAATTCTTCTCTAACATTAACATATGTCAATATTCTTGAAAACAACATGTTTATCCGGTACAATAAAATAAAATAAAGAAACAGCACAACTTTGCAAAGGTAAGAATTTCAGGTCATTTATTTTTGGCGATAAGCTAACTGGTATCAACTGAGATTAAAACAGTCTTAAATCAGTAACTCAGTTTCACCTGCAATACAGGTTCACTTTTAAAAAGACAGCACAGCTTTGCAAAAAATATTAGGAACTTTCATGCCATTTCTTGTTGGCGATAAGCAAATGGTGTCGACTCTCTTTTAAAATGAAACTTTTTATAAAGTACTCAATGTGATTCAAATCAGTCTGAAATCAGTCACTTGGTTTCACTAGCAGTTGGTCATCTCAAGTACAGTTGTAGAAGAGTTGCACAGTTTGAGTTGATTTTTTGATGCAGCTTACAGCATAATAATATTGCAATTAAACAATTGCTGTCCTGACACTGGTTCATAATCATCAGTCTTGTATAGTCACCTACTTGTTTCCTAACTTGCTTGTGACACCATTTCATTTATTGCCCTGCAGCTGAACCAAATCATTGACCTGTTGGGAACACCCAGTCTGGAAGATCTGAAGAAAGCTGGTGCCAGTGAAGGAGCTACCAAGTACATCTTGCAGAGACCTCACAAACCTGTAATGCTGCGTTGGATGTATATTTATTTTTACGGCTGTTCAAAGTGACATGTACAAATTTAATTACTTTAATTTCTATTATGCAACCTTAAAATGGTTGTTTTATACAAGACTACTGGTTTGATTTTTTCAAATAAGAAAATTATTTGGTTAGTTTGGGCCATTAGAAAGCAAAAATTATCAACACTAAAATGTACGTTTTTTCTTATTCATGTGGCAAGTTGTGCTTTTCAAGTACCACACAAGGGCCACAAATGACGAATGATTGAGTGAGACTGATTTAGCTCTGTCAATATTTTTGATCAAGAATTTGTCCATATCATAATAATATTATTATTTTGTTTAATTATTGTTGCAGCCTGCATTGGCATCGCTGTACAAGCTGTCAAATCAAGCAACCCATGAGGCAGTTCACCTGTTATGTAGAATGCTTGTTTTTGATCCGGTAAGTTGTTGATATTTACATTTATTGTGAGGATCTTTTTGGTTGCAATAACAGCAAATTGCCCAAGACATGTTTTTCCTTTTTTTATTGCTAATTTGTTTGTTGATAATATGTTAAACACCGTATTCTTCTTGAGACTGAAACAAAGGGGAAAAAGGGAAAACAGAACCGTATATACCTTAAGATAATGACTTGAGTGATTTTACTCTGACTGGCCAATGAAATACCTTTCTAATTACTTATTGGTGGTAAAGTACTGCAAGTTAATAGTCTTGTTATTAGATGCATTCTTTCAATAATCCTGCATAGATCCGTACCTGAACAAGAAAACACTGCTGGTCTTGTGACAGTACCGGTAGTTCATGTTTTTCTATTCTCTTACCAAGCTTTGACTGACTCTTTTATAGAACAAGAGGATTTCCTGCGCCGATGCCTTGTCACATCCTTATCTGGATGAAGGAAGGCTTAGGTTCCACACCTGCATGTGCAAGTGTTGTCACACTACTCCCGCTGGACGGCAGTATGTTTCAGGTGAATGATTAGTGCTAATAACTAATTAGAATGGAGTTTTCATTGTCCATCAAATCATCTGATAATGACCCGTAAGGAAGTGTGATGACAGAGCTCTATCTCTGGGAACAAAGAAGAATCTGAACATCAAGCTGCAATTGGGTTTTCCCATTCCTAATATTTTGTCAGTAAGACTGTTAAACCTAAAATTAATAAAACTCCAGCTCCATTAAACTAAAACTCAGTGAATTACCATCCTTCCACAAGGAGTTGCCTAGTACGAGTGATTACTAATGTCCTCAAATAAATAAAGTACCATTATAATAATATTATGATTTTTTTCTGACAGACTTTGAACCAGTTTGTCCTACAAAGTTTGATGACAAGTACGAAGCAGACTTATACACTGTATCACAGGTCAAAGGTGAGAATTGTTCTTCTTCTCACTAATGAACTGGTCGGCAAGAAATTAATTAATCATAAATGACACACAGTTACACTTGAAGAAGATGGTAATATGTTAAAGGCAAGTTGATTTGACAGTATTGTCAACTTTTTGCAGAGTCTGTATACAGGTTCATCACAGAAAGACATCGCAACTCTGTTCCCCTGTGCATTAATGTAGCATCTCCTGCGTTCAAGAGCTTCCAGAGGTAAGTTGGTGACATTCCACAGTTATGTATTAGATTGAGTGTGATGGTGATGTTACATGTACGACCTAAAGTAAAACTAAAAACTTTGCCAATCAGGCCATCAGGAACACTGTTGTCAGAACTCATGTGTTTGCAGTTTTTGTAATACAATAACTTTGCTAATCCCCTCCTCCCCCCCAAAAAAAACGTTAAATACTCTGTATAATGTCAGAACAGTACAATTTCTTCTTTTCCTTGTTAATAAAAAAAGCCTTGCTGAAAATTATGTGTGACTGAGAATGGTAAAAGTTTAATAAGTGACCAGCTTTGAATAAGCACTGAGCCGAAAAGTCCAAAATAGTACCATTACATGTAGTTGATTGCAGCTTGAAAAGGTAGTGGATGAGAAGAGTTGTAATCTTTCAACAAATTGTACAAATCTGAATCTGCCAGAATCCTCACAAAGTAGTGAGCATTTTAAAGAAGCAATTTTTGGGTATGAGTTTCCAAGAAGTAACATAATTTTAGCTGGTACCCTTATACTTCGTGGTCAGTGCAAAATAATTTTTCAGTTTGTTGAGTTTTGACATGAAACATTCTTCTCAAAAGGTCTGGAGTTGCACCTCAGCCAGACCAGGCCAGCTCACCACAACTTTGGTAACATAGCTTGAAGATTTGCAGTTCAAGCCATGGATTTTGTACCCCAGCTGTATACCTCAACATAAATACTTGTCAGTTGAACCAAGAGCAGTGCCAGTGTGAGTGAGAACTACAGGAGTGAGCGCCAATCATTCCTAACATCTCAAGTTGGATAAAGACCTGGCTGGGAGAAAAGCTAACCATTCCTTATGCCAGCGATCAATGGCCCATAGCAAGGAGAAACTAAGGGTAGTCAATTTTTCATGTCTGGCGAGTCTGATAAAACTGGTTCTGTCTGTGTATTGATGACAGAAATTTGTGGTATATGAGTGAGCATTTTTTCCCCTCCATATAGCTGCTGCCATTTTCTGAGCTTTTAAGGCTGTCTGAGCAGTAAAACCTGTACTCAAATGGGTTCCAGTCTGTCTAGAACCAGTCCAGATAATTGTTACCGTCCATTTGAAAGCTGTCTGGCCAGAAATGACAAAAGCAAAGCGTCCCGGGAATATTTTGTCTCAGTCACAGGGATATTCAGTGGCTGTCTTCTCTTGATGGAGTTATACTAGCAACAGTTTATGAGACGATGTTATTTTGATCAGTTTCTAAAGTTTTTGAATTTTTTTGTACTTGATCCACCAGGTTTCCAAGAAACTGTTTGAAACTAGTGCAAGTTTGTCATTGTTCTGGTTCTCTGTGGACAAAGTTTTAACTTTATTTTTGTTGATTTAAACGAGTCAAAGTGTGTCCTTCATTATTTTTGTGTGTCCCTTTGAAATAACTTAAGCACTGGATGTTCGAACTTGTTTTGTTTTAAGTATCCTCGGTACTAGAGGCAGTTCTGAGTGTTTCGATTTGAATACCACAGGTGTACACGCATTTGAAGCAGAAACAATGTTTTTGTTAAACAGATTTTTGGTTGTAAAACTTCGAGTATGTTTTTTGATTCTGACACTTATCAAACAGTCTTAAACTTGTAGTGGGAAGCTGGCACTTTCAATCTGGATTTTTTAACTTTTCAAAACAGGAGAAACAGAAAGTTGCTTTGTAGGTGCTTTGTGAGAAAATCCTTTCTAACAACTTATTACCAAACCAAATCTGTTTATCAACATTTCGTTTGAGCATTTGCACACACTTTCCTTTAAAGTTGGCCAGATATTAGAGTGGATGTTTTAAGGAACAGCAGAGTTGATTTTATTCATGGTAATGTTGTTCTTAATTCACTGTTTTATATATTCATTTATTGTTTGCAGAAACTAGTTCTAAGTTGATAACGTTTTTGGTCGACAAGCAGGCAGAAATTGAGTAATAGACAGGTTTTCCGAGGGTAATATCTATGTAGCGAACAGTTTTAAAAATGTAACGATTGATTCTTGTTACCCTCACTCCAATCATGTCAAGTTTATCAAAATTTGTATTCTCCTTGCAGTATCAGTGTGTAAATAAGTCGATTAGCTTTGAGTATAAGAGAATGCACCGTTTTTAATACTAATAATGCAAAATTTTGCTAGATCCATTCCCTTGTAGGGACAAAAAGTCGCTACTCGGTCAAATTCAGCATAAACATCACTTTTTGCCCCATAAGGGAATGGATCTACCAAAAAATTTGCATTGATAAATGAAGTAACATAACAGTACTGACCATCAACTCCACGCTTTCTTGAGGTTGAAACGAAATTTCTCCCAATCTGTTAAGAGAAAATGTATAAAAACAATGAGGATTGAGCCAGTTTTTATTTTACATTTTTGTGATTGAAACGGATAGGGTCTGAAGATTGTTATTGGGAAAGGGGCATGTTAAAAGAGAAAGAAAAAGTATTCTTCAACTGGTTTTCACAGCGTTTTGGTTCCGTCATAATTTTAACGGTCGTATGATTTGCTCCATTTGCCAGAAACATCAAATTTTTGTGTGTTTGTCGCTTTTTTGTGGTGGCAGTTTTTGATGCTCTTTGACATTAATTGTGATCAGGTCAAGAAAAGACTGATTGCATAACTAAGAAATCGAATTGTTAAGTTCTCGCAAATTTTATGGAACCTGACAGTCGAGTGTATGATATTTTGTGACAAGTGCAACGCCTGCAGGTTTTGAAACTATAGGTAGTTAGTTAAACGCTTATCAATTTTAGCATTTTTCAATTTCAGGGGTCGGAGAACTTTAAGCAAATGCTGTAAAGACATAATTCAGTGCACGACCCTAAAGTTCAGAACTACAAGATAGTTCAAAACTCTAAGAGAGGCACACGGAAAAAATGAATTAATTAGAGTACTATACGAATAATTGTGCCGCATTAACCCCAAAGCTTCATATGTGTAAATAGTGTTCATAAATTTCGTCTTTGGTGATTTTTCAAGTTTTGTTGTTTATTACGTACTGTAGTTCCAGAAACTATTGGTATCGGAATACGTCATTTTACTCAGGCAAATTTTTGCCCGGTCCCAATTTATCATGTAAGTTCTTGATTGTCGCAGAGAGACCTGGAACAAGCAAAACATTTGAGTAGTAAAATAGCGTATTGTCGTCTAACCATACGTACCCATTCACTTAGGTGGTGAAGTGATTGCCTAACTTATGTCGATTAAATGTAGATGTGTTGTAGAAAGTTCAGGTAAAAAGGAAAATGTTGAGAAAAATACATTACTTGTTTGTTTCTAGTTATTTAGGTTATCGGTTTCGTGGTATTGACGATGTATTTTGTGTACGTTGAAATATATATTCATTTGTGATAGCATTTTCTTGCTAAATGTTTTTTTTATTTTCATTTTGCTTCTCTAATGATTTCTTTCATCTGGATCGAAGGCAAAATGCCGGGCCACAAATTTTAGCCTGGGACGTGCGTTTCATTCCAGAACTTTACGTTTAGCTGTCACCTCAACACAGTTATTGCATTTTGCAGCAAAAGCAAAGTAGCAACAGAGCAAACGATTCGTGTTTGCTCAGAAAATGAAGCTTTTGTAGATAAATTTTTATGCGCTCATAAAGATACGATCCTTTGTTTTTCAGATGTTTCTTTCATCCTTAACAATTTTGAAAAATTATCGCACTAACGACAAATGTATAAAGGTTTGAGAGAAGAGAGGTTGTCTTAATGTTTATATATGAAAGATTAAAATTAAGGTATACCCTGAAAAGCAAAGAATCGTTTAGGATTATTTTTCAATGAATGATAAATTCATCTTTCTTTGTCATATGAAGAAAGGTGAATTTGTCCCCTGCAAATTTTATTTATTTTGCAAAGCGATGTTGGTATTTATAAATGATGTCATCGCTGGCTGCTGACGCACTGCATAACGCAGCACAACCGAAATTTGTTAAAACAAACGAATAGTCATTTTCAGTGGCAAATAAACGCTAATAAATAAAGTGATCTAAGAACAGAGTGTTGTTGTTTTTTCCGCAAGTTGCGCCAGCGGTATCTAACTAAAATGGACGATCGTTGAAACAGTTTTTCATTCGGGGATGGAAGCGGAATCTTTTCAGCATTATAATTCGTTATTCCCAGATATTTTTCGACCAATGATTCATGATTCATTTATAGAATTTCTTCACGATTTATGATTCGTTTGTGTTATCATGAGACAAAAACTCTAGATTCATTTTTTTGGGTTCATGACTCATGATTCACAGCCTGCGAGATGATGTGATTCATGATTCCTTCACTTTTTTAGCCGTGATTCAAGATTCCGCTTCCACCCCCGATTTTCATGTTCCGTTCCTATCATTCTTTCTGACAACATTCGTCTTTGTATATTTTTGGGTAATGTTCGATAACCAAGTGACAAGGAACCCTGAGTTGCGTCACAAAGAACGCAACAATGTACTGTCACTTTAAAACAATGAACGATGGCACCTTACTTGGTATATCAAGCATCACCCATATTTTTGGTCAGAGTTTTAACGCTTTCACAATTTGTTTTTAGGATTTCTGTTTCCTGCGAGCCGGCTCCTTTGCGCGAAAACGGGGAAAATATTAAAGAAAGAAGCGGCTAAGGTTTCTGCCGCAGTTATTGCTTTTATTTTGTACTTTCATAGTTTTTCCTGTTTCCAGTAAGCAAGATTGGAGCTTGTCGAGCAGTTGTTGCGTCGTACCCAAGAATTCGAAAGTTAAGCGCAAAACTTTGTAACCTGTCCCATAAATCACTGGCGCGCTCCAAGACACTTCGCGCGTCGGGACGAGTAAGAATCAAAAGGCCCTTTGGTTTAACTCGTGAATGCGAAGAAACTTGCTTGCGTTTATTAGGGACTAGTTTCAAAGTATCTACTAGACCCAGGACTAGAAGGTGTTGATGTGTCGTGAGCTGATTGAAATTGTTGGGTCACCACATTTTGTGGGGGGGGGAGGGGGGGGACTTTCCCTGGTCCCTAACGGGGCCTTCAACAAATGTCGGTAATAACGTAGCTGCATTGTCTCTCATTGTGATCGTTCAACAAAGCAGCTCTTTTGTACTTGTTTGGTTGTGTATTGTTTTAAGGTGGTGGTTATTATTTTTGTTATTGTTCGGTTAGCGAATCATAGAGCCGCTTCAAGCAGCTACCGGTCGACCCAGAAATGTATCAATCGCGGGGTTACGAACAATTTGAAAACTACCTAAAAATATATAAAGAGAGCTGTTTCCAGAAGTTTTCACATGGTCTCGGTGGTTTTAACCAATGCGCCATTGCTCACAGAAATACCTCAACCAGGAAAAATGTTTTTTGAACTTTTTTTTTTCAAAAATATTTATCTGGCCAAAACATCACCCTGTTTTAAGAAGGAACAATACATTTATTTAGTCGAGCATTAGGGATAAATTACGTCATAATCAATGATATCTTAGTTGCATTGTGGGGATTTGTTAATTTTGAAGGAATTTTTAGCTTTAATGACTTTTAAGTATTAAATAACTTGATATTTCAAGTTAAAGAATGTCACATGCTCCCCCAACCACCCCCTTAACTGTATTTTGTGTTCCTTGTTGTGGAGATGTTTAAAATTGAGGAATTTTCTTTGCCCCCTCCAATGTGGCAAAGTCTCTAATACTGTACTTCCTATATACTCTAATTTAGGTACCTCTCCGAACTTAAGCGCCTCTTGTGGTAATAATTTATATTTCAGTACAAGCCTCATGTTTTTGTGGCGCTTATTAAATATTGTCGTTGTCGGCCTCCGTCCGTCTCGGTAGACGATGGCTGCACCCGGTTAAGTTAGTTTAGTTCCTGTCCCTGCAACCTCCTCGTATGGCTGTGTAGGCCGATACGAGAGTTGCAGTCTGTGCCGCAGTGACAGCAGGTGTTGACTGGTGCTGTCTGGTCTGTGGAGCTTGGCTTGCGGATGGCTCTCTTTTCCATCAGGCGGTCGGTGCGATCTTGCTTGGCTTACTTGGTCCCACAGTATACGGTGGCTCTAAATACAGTGTCAGATAAAGCACCCTTTTTTACTTTTCTTTGAGTTTCGGGCCAATAACAGCGCGTCTGATGTGACAAGCAAACATTTTAAATAAATCTTTGTTTGCTGAAAGTGGTAACTTGTTGCGCCAATAAATACCTTGAAAGTAACTACCATTTTTCGTCACGTACGTACGGTGGACAAGAAGGCTCAGACATAACTCGATTTTTTCCGGTGAATTATCAGTGCAACAAAAAATTTGTTGTTAAGCTGGGCTTTGTGATTCTCCCCATTCGTTTCATTCAAATTGACAACAATAACGCGTGAAATTGTAACCTTATCTGAAATTTCCATCCATGTAACAAGGAACTAACATATTGGGAACAGCTTGTAAATATACTCCACAAAATTCTAAAAAATATTGACCAAGAACATGTTTAAAAACACTCCATGTTACGATCCTGAAGAGTTTCAAAACGTTCATCCTAAGTCATAAAACAATTCTTACAAAAAAAGTGGAATTCGAGAAAAGTGGCTCGCATGCCGGAAATTTAGTTATGGAACTTGTGGGAATCTGAACAACGAAAAATGGAATACTGATCAGCAGGGTGCATGTATTCTGCGAGTTCTTCACGACTTCTGACTCTACACGTGCGTGCAATATAAAGCAATAAAATACAAGACAGCACCATTCGATGCAATACAACCCAATACAAGACATATAACACAGCGCAACACAATGCTACACAAGATAACACAACACAATACAGTGTATGATACAATACATACTACTTATGCAATGCTTTCGGTACCGTGGAAAATGCCACAACTGAATGACACGAATAAAACGTAACAAGAGGTTGTATTAACAGCTTAACTCGGCCCGTCCTTGCCGTATGATTAGTAATTGTTCTTAAATCGACGGTTCGTCAAAGCAGTAAGGCTCTACTCTGAGAACGAAGTATTCCATTGGTCATTGAACAATAACATTAACAATAACTGACACATTTTAACAATACGCTATTGTATGTTCTTTACGGATGGTCAGTTTAAGAATAAAAGTTTTGGTTATTTGTATTGTGTTTTTATCCAATGGGATCTTTCGTTCTCAGAGTAGAGGGCGACTCCGTCAAAGGGCTAACGCTTGGAACTCATTGAAACGTCAGCTACATAGACTGCTATGTAGAGCTCTCGTCGTAATGAGTTGATAGCTCCGCGCCTCGTTGGCTATCAGCTCATGTACGACTCGAGCTCGTAGAATAATTGTTAAATATCCTGTAGTTTGTCCAAATATGGAATCTGACTATTTCAAAATCGCCGATATGTCGAGTTAATAAAAAAAATTTAGATATTTTTACATAGCTGGACTAACATTTCCTTACCAACTACGTTATTTCCTGACCTTAAAAGAAAACCCGCTTCCCTGACCTGTGGCAACCGCTAAGTAATTTGCTCCAAAGAGGGACGGGATGGGCAAGGGTACCGCGCATATCCACGACTCACACGAGGCTCGACTTTTTTAAAAGATCTTAGCTCTAAAATACCCAGAAATTCGACAAATCAAAGGTCAATTCTCCGACCAACCAGCGAGTTATTCCCGTGGACTTGCCCGGCGTAAAACCACCGAGGGTACCACTGAATTTGTTGGGGTCAAGAGGGGGTTGCACAATCGCTTATAAAGCAAACCGAGCAAAAAAAAAACCTTTGTAGACCAACTACGCGTAAAATAAACATCGCAACAAAAAATCACGCCGACCCATAGGATAAAGTACACTGAGTTTGTTATCAACTCCTCAGTTTTCAAACAAAGATTTCGTTTCCTAGTTTCCAAACGATTGCTCGCGACCGCAGCATCGCCGGAATCACTGAAGCGTAAGAACGCTCACGATCGCTGAAAATGGAATGACAGATGCCTTACGATAGAGCAGCGCGCGCGGTTGTTTTGCAATCCAGTCAAATGATTGCAATGCAAAGCAAAATCCACCAAGCATCCCACTCAGGTAAACTTCGAGATTTTAATCTGCAAAACATCCTCAAAGACTATCCACTGTTTTTCACTTTAATACTTCTGTACATTTTTTTTCTTTACATTACAAATAATTTATAAATACTAAATCGATATTTTTTTGCACAACTATGTCGTTACATAACTCGAGATGAAGATGGCTAACTGCAATTTTGTTGGGTGTCTTCGTTGTGTGGATGATTACAGAATATTCACGATGTGCTACTATGAAGACTATAGAGAAAAGAAAGTCTTCCAAAGATATTTTTCGCACGAAAATGAAAGCAATGTATTCTATTATTTCTAAGCTCACTCTTCAAACATGAAAGGAAACACGAACAGAGGAAATCTTAGTATACACAAGTCTTAAGACGAAAACAATTTCATTGACTTCCAATACAAACGCAACGAGTTAGGAAGGCAAAGTGCGATTACAGGTACGAAACTTCAGAACATGGCAAAGAAAACCCACGTCAAATATTTGTTTGTAAAACTTCCTTTCAAATGTTCAGTTGCTCTCTTAATCTTTAGCTTTAATCTAGACTGGTTTTTAGACCGCCTACGAATTCCAGAACTTAAACAAGAAAGGTGTTTCATAAAGACTCCAGTAGTTGCAGTACGCCATCATGTAAGCCTGCTACTCAGTGTCCAGTCTTGTTCGGTCTTGAGCATTTTTCTAGGTGTAGCTTCAATGATAGAGAAGACTTCGCCAACACCACTCTTACACTGAGTAGTTCATAAAGGAAATGCACCTTTTTAGTTCTTCTCGTTTGCATTTTCGTTGACTTGTCTTGATTCTTTAAAGTTCAAGGTCGTACTTGTCATTAACTCCCAAAACATGACTTCTGTGCAAATGTATTTTCGTTACATTTTTTTTCTTTTTCGCGTGTGCAAATACGGTGCAGGTTTACTAATACAAATGTTAGGTCAAAGACACACGAGGAACATCTTAACAACAAACAAGTTGAGAATTCGACATCAATAATGATCGTACGAAAGTGCGATGGGATCGGATATGGTTATTTACAAATATTAAATGGAATTCTAAACACTACAACACTGCATTGTTATCAGTTCAATAGTTATCAACTGTCAAGTTACGTCAACAAGTCTTCCAGTTTGCTGCACATGCCACAATGGTGCCAAGGGTCAGACCCTGACTGCGATCAGTTATGCACAGCGGTTTGCTGCCGTTCTAGTTCCTCTACAGAGAGCATTTTTCTGCTGACATCGGGAACAGCGGGCGCCCTGGGCGTGGCCTGTTTTAGCACGTCGGCACTGAACCACTTGGTCAGCGGGTTGGAGTCAGCTGGTTCACGAATTGACTGCGCATGCGGAGATTGGTCATGACGCTGTTCAACTGCGGAGGGACTCGCTATGGAGAGAAGACACCAACTGAGCAAGTTATACTAGCGCTCGATACAACACGATCATAACAAACGTCAGAACATCGTTGAGTTTTCGCCTGAAAATGAAAATTAACGCTCGAAGAGACAGCTGCAAGAAAGCAAAATGTGTTGTCCCCTCTCCCCCTCTCCATGTTTCTAGCCACAATGATTTACGCTGGTTTTTCCTTTCTATCTTCCCAACATAATAACAGGCGTCAAAAAGTTTATACTACCATCATCATCATCACTTTCATTATCGCAATTATTATTTTTTCATTTCTAGTATTGTTATTATGATTTTTATTATTTTTATTGTTATTATTATTATTATTATTACTATCATTATTATTCATCAGTTGATTCACATAATCCCATTTCAAATCACATTTAGCATAACCAATCTTAAAGTGGCACATATAACTGACTAAAAGTCATGTCAAACCACAGGGCGTCCAGGCTGCCATAAGTTATCCGACTGTCTGATTTTATTAACCTCTTTTTTTAAAAAAATTGGAAATGAAGAAGTGTCAGCCGCACAAGTACAGTCACAAAAGTCGAAATTGCACTCAAAACAGAAGAGGGATAACTCCTCTCACCTCGTCCTCCTGCCATAAACTGATGAGCCATTCTCATGGGGTGTACTTGTGGATGTTGCGACATCATGGCCGTTGGGTTGATTGGAGGGTAGCTTGGACTGGGACGAGGTCCATAAAGAAAAGGTGCCTGCCCAGGAGGCACCACTGGGTACCGGGCTGCAGGGTGTTGGTGTGGCACGTGCATGCCCCGCTGGTTTGGAGTAACTGGTCCTTGGGAGGCCATCCCTGGCGATACCATGCCGTAACGTGCCAGGTATGCGGGCGATATGCCTGGACTGACAAGTCCATGGTGCACTGCACCTTGGGGGTTCATGGGCATAGGCCCATATGGTGACATAAACTGACTACGCGGTGGCAGCCCCTGCATTGGATGGACTATGGGCGGGGAGGCACGTCTACCAGCATATGGAGAGCCCTGTTGGTGCATCAGACTTTCTTGTCTCATTCTGTACTGGTTCATCTCCTGTGGAGTCAGGTTCTGTTTCATTTCACCCATTGGCATCGGCCTTCGGAAGTTTTCTTGTTGTCGTTGATGTTCAAAATGGCCCTCGAAACTATTTCGCCTCGGTGGTACCGAGGTTGAAACTGACTGTTTAGTGTCTTGCTGCGAGGGGCCATTTTGTGCAGGTGGGCCCATAGGGTACCCAACTGGGTACTGTGGCTTTGCTTCTGAATGCAACGGGCCTGGATGGCACTCATTAGTAAACTCCTTAGCCCAGTTGTCTTTAACTGTGGAAGGCCTTGCCGTTCCATTTTCCATGGTTTTATCCTGTGTCAGCAAAGCAGCCCTGTTAACAAGCGGATGGCGTTGTGGGGTGCAAGGGGCAGAGTTGGGATGAGGTCTTGGAGGTTGTTTAAGGGGTGATGAGCCGATTCCATGGTAGGGTGTTTGAGGTTCAGAGTGGCTGCCGTCAGGCCGCACTGACGAGTTTGCTTGTGGGGAAAAACCAGAAGGCCTGAAAGCTGAAGGCTGCTGAAGTATTGGTGAAAAGGCTTTATTCTCCCTTGCCTCCTGCTGACCACACTGCCGTGGTGACAAGAGAGCAGCACTTAGTTCTGACGACTTGGAGTTATGCCTTTGATCTGGAGACGCAACACTAGGTTGCTGACCTCTGTCATCCACCACTGCAGGCTCATGACGAGCAAGCTGTTCCCGCAACTGAGACACAGGGGACATTTGCTGTCTTGGTTCGCTGGCCCTGCTACTTTCAGGGGAACCACTCACAACCTCTGTTGACTGATAATCCTTAACTGGGTCAATTTCCATTGAGTGCCCTTTGTCTTGCCCTCTGTTATTCCCTCTTTGTGTGTTTATCTGTGGCAACGCTGTTTCGCTGTCTCCTGCAGCTCTGGCAGTCGAATCTTTAGATTCTTTTGTTTCCTCATTGGTACTTCCTTTCGGCGTTTTCTGCGCATGATATTAACAATTTTAGTACAATAGTACAAACTGTCTTCACTGTGGTCATACCATATTATTTCAGTAACTTACAGCAAAAAATACCTTTGCAAACCCTTTGATGTCAAGAACTGACCCATGTGTGTTCTGTCGAGAAAAGAACAGCTCAAAATCACAAAAGTACTAAAAATTGGTACTGACGCCAGACGAACTGTTTTCAAATTCAACGTTTTAGTAATGTCGATTTTTGTTGCCATTTTGTCAACTGATCGTTTTTTCACCTGAACTCTTTAAAGGATACATGTATTTTCTTACAGGATTGAGGCACCAATTAACGCATTTTAAGCAGCCAAATATTCTTCAAACCTTCAATGAAAGAACTGATTGGTACCGAAACAAAAATGCAAACAAACGAACGAACAAACAAACAGACAAAACGATTAATTCTTTTCATTTAGCAAACTTGCCTCACAATATTTGAATTAGTGAGCATTACAGTAAAGAAAAAACGACACTTGTCTTTAAAAGTTCGTGCGAAGACACTCGGCTAAAAACTTAAAAGTACCTGGTTATGCATTTTCTTCATCACAGATGTCGGCATAAAGGACATAGAGGTCAGGGATGGAGAACCCTTTAAGAGGTAATAAGACACAGTATCAAAATATATCACCTGTATGCTCAATAAGGGTACTACAACTACACTAGTTTGAGTTGTAATTCAATCATTTACACTAACTTGTACTCGATCCTCTTGACTCTACTTTAAGATTGTTTTATCAACTTGTTCTAAATGGTATGTTCTATAGATCTATAGTGAACACTTCTAAACAATTGTCCTACGCGCTGATTCTAACATTGTGCGACTTTCACGTACTGCAATAACAACACTTTAAGACCTCCTCGCTTTCAATTTTTATTGTAAATTCTAGCTGCGTAACAAATTGCAATCTAGTTATGTTGACACATACATTACATACCGATTGGTAATTAGTTCATTTATGATGTCATTGCTTGTCACAAGCTCGCCATTTTAAATTTTACGGCTTTATACTGTCTTAGAAAAAGTGAGCCCAGTTTCCTAAAGGATTCACATTTGCCCCAAATTGTTAAAATCTGTGTAATGTAACGCAAAGAGGTTATACTCATACAATACAAATATATATAAAGATAAAATTTTGTTTCACCATACATTAACACAGTTTCCTAAACGTTTTACCATTTTGGATGTCAAACTTGAATTTTTCTCGGCTCGAAAACTCAAATTTTAAAAATATTGAACACTTTTTAACTTTGGTTTACTGTTTTACGCATACTAAAGAATGAAAAAAAACCAGTTTTTGTTTTATAACTGAAGATGGCTATATCCGAAATGAAACGATACACAGTTTCACACTAAATGGTTTCATCAGAGAAACGTTTCAAGTGCATTTTCATGAAACCTATTTTTGTGATAAGTGACCACACTTTGTTACAATTTCACCTTTCAAGTGATTTGAAAGTTCTTAAACTGCCTGAAATGTTCTTAAATGGGTTAGCTAGATTTTTTATATCAGGGGAAATCATCCATATATACTCTATCAATGGAAGTTTCAAGAACTTAGAAAAATGTTTTTGAAAAACAAAATCAACTTGAGAGAACTGTTAGTCACATTTGCAACTGCTTTGGCAACGGAGAGAAAGGCACAGCTACGAAACTGAATTATTTAAACATTTTCTTTAGACCGTGCAGCTCTAGGAAAAGTCAAAACGTTTCACCAGGTTTTCATTGGGCTATACCAAAATTCCACGGCTTTCTTGGTAGGAACCCTGGGCCTGTACATACATGTACGTTAACAAACACTTCCTTAACAAGCTGTTGTTTTCTTTGCATTTGTGTCAATGGTTCATCTTCAGAGATTACTATTTAAGCAATTTTGATGCATTCCTAGAGCCAAAGTGAAGGGTCGTCTAGCTTGTTCATCATCAATATACTTGCCATGAAGTTCAAAGAACATGTCATTCCCAGTGAGCCGCCTCCCTCTTCCCTCCCCCCTGGAGGGGCATACCCATGCACCTGGCTGTTAAGTTATAAATAACAACTACAGAATTACAGTGTCAAGGTGTGAACTACCTTAGCAATTTGTGGTGGAGCACTCTTCGGTGTAGCTGGTTCATTCTGTCTTCCAGATCGGACATCGTGGCGTCTCTGTTGCACTCTTTAACACAGAATGCAGCAGCATTAAGATCAAGCATTGAGCAAACAAGAGCGGAAAGTGGCAGGACTGTCCTGAAGTTTAATGTACATGCATTAAAAAAACCTTCGTGCTAACATACACCAAGCAATACGATTAGCCAAGTGAGCACAACTTCCAAACAAATGTAATTTTCATTGCAGTTACAGTTAATAGCGAATAATTAATTCCACTGTTGGAAAAAGTTCCAAATCTGGACCAAAACTTCCAAAACACTTTTGATATTTGATGAAGAAAAAGACAAAGAAAACCCATAATTCAAACAGGAGGCAATCTAACTGGTTAAGGCTTAAATCCGTCAGGGCCAAAGTTTGGTGTTTTCAAAAAATCGAGGACAGCAAGTATTTTAGCTGATGGTATTTTTTTTCAAACGACATTATTCTTCACTTCGCACGTCCGGTTTACTCACGCATAGGTCTTCAACATTAGCTCATATAATGCCTGTGGGCAATACAGGATATACAGGCCGCTCAAGAACCAATCAGAACACACGAAGTATCTTTGCTATATAATAAGTAGAAATATTACACATCTAACTGGTGTTGATTTTACACAAAATACTGGAGTTCCAACTAGATACAAATGCTTGATTGTGCATTCTTGCGGGCTCCCATTAATACTTGTGCAAATCCCTGACACATTGCAACCAAAAAGGATGCCTTAATCTTGGGTGTAACTAGTTTACTGTGGGTGGCTATCAGCTGCTAAAACCTTGTAAGGGATTTCGTGTCTTTGTACTTTAAGCAAGCCAAGCTCTGCACTAAAACAGAAAACAAATAAGTGAGTAAACAACTATATAAGTTGATTAAATGACTTCTCAGACATCTTGAGCGGGTGCACTGACATTTGACTTGTCAGTTAACACGAGTCCAAGCGCAAATTGGAACCCTGAAAGACCCAGGTATCAAATACACTCTTTTTTTATAAGAATATTGTCTTTCGGACCAAGGCTGGATATTCTTATTTTTTGGCCGATTTAAAGCTGAAAGTATTCTTACGAAAATTTTAGTTTCGGGAACATCGCTAACATGGAACTTCCGTTTTTAAAATGACTGTGATATGGAATAGCTTCGAAGGTAATAGATCTACAGCATGCTTACATAGCCGATTCCATTTTCTTATTTGTCCTTCGCTATTTGGAATAAGAGTGCAATTACAACAAATGTAATCAGCAATGTGACTCTTTTCAATTATGCAAAATTATATTCTTAACAAAATCTGAGCCTCAGCAATATTCTTAAAATATTCTTAAAATCTGGCCAATTTCAGCCCCAATGTTCTTGTAAAGTATATTTTTATAAAAAAGAGCGCACACCAGTGAGACTAGTTATACAACTTACCCTGGTGTTCTGCTAAGTGGTTTTGCTGGCTGAGGTGTGGGTCTCACCACAACTGGTGGAGGATTCGGGGACTGGTGTGCGTACAGGACAGGGGCACCAAATGCACTGGGTCCCAACAAAGGAACAGGCCTCCTCTGGGCAAGCATGGACAGAGGGGATGGTGACCTACGCAATACTGGTGACCCAAACACATCGTGGGGAGGCGTTGCTGAAATCAACAAAAATTCTAAACTCAGGCATATTAGGTGGCTAATTATGAAAGCTCTTACTTAAGTCAGATACTTCATTAGATTAACAAGTATATATTTATACCACTCTGGAAGTGAAATGAAAGAGAATCAATACTCCCCAAGATTTATATTAGAAAGTAATATGTACTCCAGACTGATTATTTTTGGAATTGGAATAAATAGTTTCAGAAACAACAAACTGCAACTTACATATTAACCAATAACTGAAAGATGCAATATCCAAATCGCATTGCAATTTGTACAAAGTAATGACTACATTTAAGTCTTAATCTTTCATGCAAAAATCATACTTCTGCTCATTTGCTTTTTTGGGGGAGACATGCTAGTCATCTTTTCTATGCAGGAAATTGAAATTGCGTTTTTGGCAGTGTTGGTCACGATGAAATCACTTGAAAATCATTGTTGTTGAGGCTATTGTCTGGCAATTGAGGCAATTTCTGATACTAGTTAATCTTCTTAGACATTTTTTCTTCATAGTCTTCAGTTTTTGCAGAGACATTGGAAAGTTAAGAGGTTTCTAGTGGCTACTGGCAGAACTACATGTTGGGAAAATTGAAATTTTGGATTTGGAAGTGCCAAATAATGGGATTGCAAATTGTGAATTGCAATCTGCAAGTTCGAACTCTGCTAAAAATTATTTTACGCAGACCAAAACATATTGCCAATGTTGACATGCATGCGTTGACAAGGCAGCTGGTCACTGAATGACAATATAACTGTCTAACGAATGAATTTCAACTAATTTACAGAACTAAAAATGGGTGATGCTTGATATACCAAGTGTGGTGCCATCATTCATTGTTTTGTAGTGACAGCTGATTGTTGCGTTCTTTGTGATGCATCTCAGGGCTCATTGTCACTTGGTGTATCAAACATAACCCCTAAAAACAAGAGCAAAGGTGTTACCAATTTTATGCATTCCAAATGGTGAGAGAGATCTTTCCATCTGTGGAACCACTTGAGCTGGAGATGGCGGTCGCTGGGCTGGTAGGCTGGCCTGCATTACCAGTTGCTTCATGAGTTCAGCTGGAGACGGACACCTTGGGTAGCCCTTGAGAGAGGGCGAGGGTGTGTGACGGGGCGTTTTTCTTTTGGGCGATGGAGGTGTGGGTAACAAGTGGGTTGGAAGACCAGGGATCTGGAAACAAAGTTTAAAAACAGGTCTATAAATGTATTGCTTGAGCCTTGAGCCTGGGCAGTGAGAAGAGCGGTTGGTAAAAGATCCTCACCAGAGAATATGAAATGTCTTACATACATACACACACACGTACATAAGCTTTTTTTATCTCGAAGGTACAGTGCAGTTTATTCAACTAATAGTTCTGAACACACAACACAACAACAACACAACAACAACAACTCAACAGCAACAACACAACAACAACACAACACAACAACAACACAACAACAACACAACAACAACACAACAACAACAACAACACAACAACAACACAACAACAACACAACAACAACAACAACAATATAACAACAACATAACAACAATAACAACAACAACAAAGACTACAACTTCAACAGTAGGGAGTTCTTACTACTGGAGAGGGTTTGTCTGGGAGACTTCCTGTTGTTTTCATGGTCTCCACAAGCATATTGAAGGCAGTCAGGTCTGTAGGTTCCTTCATGTGCTCAAGATTCTCTTTGTTCTTCTGTTCAACCACCCTCTTGGATTCCAGCTCAGCCTCAATATCTTCAAGGTGCAGCTCACCTTTGACCTTAGCTGGTTCAACACCACTTGACAGCACAGAGTCCAGTAGCGGCTTAACGTTAATCTTGGTCTTTTGCAGAATGCTAGCAAGTATTTCAGGATCAGTCTCCAGGTCAGGAGGGGGCGGAGTGATTGGTGTGAACATGAACTCCTGTGCTGATGAGGCTGGCCGAGGGCTTGAATAACCTAGAAGTTTGAAAGTGAGATTGGGTAATGACGAATCTCACTGAATATTTTTGGCAGGGGCTTTGGGAGAGAAATGGATTTAACTAGAAATGAACAGTGAGTGCCATTGGATTGAGAATGGAAGAGAAAGGCATTCCTAACAAGGCTTATAATAAGTCATTATGGATAAGTTCAATTTTAAATAATGCATTTAAGGTGTCAAGTTAAATGTTTGAAGTGTCAAGAGACTAGAGTCGGTTTATCATGGTTCAGTTTATTTTAATCAGTATTAAATTAAGAAATCTCCCTGTATGTCCTGTACATGTTTCAGATCAATCCAGGTTCTTGGAAACCACCTGGACCCAACCCTTCCTTGGGCTAGAACCAGAGTAGGTCTATCTTTAGGTTTATGGGAGGGGTGGGTGAGCAGATGGTTTCCTAAGACTAGGGTCAGAGACTTTATGGGGGGGGGGTGGTTGGTTTCTAAGGCTGAGAACTAGGCCTATATTTAGGTTTGTGGGAGGTGTGGGTGGGTGGTTGGTTTCTAAGGCTAGGTGGACAGAAACCTTTGATACATGTTTCTACCCCAATTGGCTGTTCATTTGCTGTTGTAGCAATATTTATTCGAGGGCCTGAAAACTACAGTACCACCACAATGTGTTGTCGGTACTCAAAGGAATGCTCAATAAGATCCAACAGCTTAAACCAAATCACCACTGCAACTCACCAGAAAACTCTATGAAGTCTTCAGCAATGGAGGATCGTCTGCTTCCAGTTCGACTGTTTGATCGACTGCCACTCCTGCTGCCACTACCAAAGAACTGGCTGAACCTGCTGGAAACTTGTTCAACCTATATTATGTTTCACAAGAATATTATTATCAAAAGCTACAAGCAATTAAAAAGCTAGACAATTTAAGTACCTAATGATCCATTTTTAAAGAATTAGGTAACTGGCATTTCATTTTCCCCAATTTTCTATGTTTAGATTTTATGTATACATTACAACTTACAAACTTTGAACAAGTGAGGTACTGTAAGCTACTACAGTCAACGAATTTTAGCTGTCAGAGAACCATGATCCAAATTTCAAACATCTTGTTGCTGATTAACCAACTGAAAACTTTTGAAATTATTTCAAGTTTAAAATCGTGTTAACAAGTAGTGATATATCATGCCATCTAAATCAGGGACCGCAGAGCAAGGGGGGCCAGGGGGGACTTGCTAATGTGCCTCCTTGATCACATGATTGGAACTGTGATTTTCATAGAAAATTACTTGTCAACTGTAATGACTATAACTTTAAATCACATCAAAGATAAAACACATTAAGACTGAAAACTATGACCTTCAACTGCATTGCAGTTTTAATAAATTTTCATAACATTAAGGCTGAACCTACCCCACCAGAAAAGGGTAAAATAGTTTCTGACATGAAGAATTGGTTGATGTCAAATCCTTTGCCATCATCATCCTTCACATTTCCACCCTCACTAGCAGCATCCTGCGGAGTGTTGGTATTGGCTCTTCTTGAAGAGTCCTCTTCTAGCAGTGGGCTGTGACTGGATTTAGGAGCTGATGTGTCCACCTCCCCATTTACAGGCTTCTTGGTATTGTCTTAAAAGTATTAAACACATAATTATAGCATATATCAATTACAAGAAGTACAGTATTATGTACATACAGTAGTTCCTGAGCTTTGTTTTTTTTTCAGCCTGGATTCTCACTAATAATAGACCATTGCAAGGTTTCTGTCGCCATCTTAGATGTAGGGCAGTTGCAGTAAAAATTACAGCAAGTTTACGAACTATTAAATAATGGAAAATAATTCTTTACTTTTTGACTCTAATAACTCCACAACTTCACATTGAGTTTTGATGAAAAAAGTGTCTTTTCAAAGGTAAGGATATGGAAATTATACTTTCATAACAACAACAAGAACTTGAGGCTGTGCAATGTTCTAATGTTCTTAAAACTCCATGTACAAATCCTAAAACTTTGATCAAAGGGTTTGTATGGAGTTTTGAAATTTTCCATACTTTGTTTAGGCCAGATCAATTTTCAAAAATTCCCAGGAGCACAGATTTTTTTCCAAAATTTGAAGGCTAAGCCAGTCGGATAAAAAGGAAAATAAAAAATGTCCCAAATATTTTTGCGCTAGCTTTGAATCTAATTAAAAACTTTCTTTTGGGCAAACTCTGCATCTATAGCAATTTTTCAAAGTTTGCTTTTAAAAAGGGTGCCGGTATGTTGAAATTAATGTGATCTTGAAACAAAAACAAATTTGTGCAAGATTCATAAAGCATTTCTATTTTGTAGGAAAGAAACAGCAACTTACAGTATTTTATTTTCAAATGATGTGACTGGAGTGCGTGCAGGAGAGACATGACATGTTTAATCAAGCGTGTAACCACAAAGGCATGTACATGTATGAAAATCTGGTCTAGTTTGTTTTTATTTTTTTTCCGACCCAAAATCGTGATTCTAGTGCAATTGTGTAATGACACACTTTCCTCTCCCTGAACCATGCGTAATCTTTTATTCCAAAATGCCAACTAAGAGAGGGTGGGTATGTAATGTATTGAGAGGTTTTCAAAAAATCTTTAATGTTACTAAATTATGAAGCCTTCAGTGTTTCACTTCTTAATCAAACACTTTGACAGATTCATCTTTTGTCTTTAAAGGCTTGCTGTTTGGTTCTATTCTAACCACAAGTGAGGCTAGTTAGTGACTCTGGGCCAATACCATGATAAATGCTGATCCTTGCTCACAATACCTGGTCTCTTCCTGTTGTCCTCCTGGTCAAACCCCTTGAGCTCTATAGTATCAAACTGACTGGTGGGCCCATGAGAAAACCATTCCGGTTCTTCCTCCACTGTTTTGCTGCGACCTGGGTGGTTATCAAAGTTCACAATATCAAACGTAAATATTTTATTTTCAAACATCAAAGTGTTCAATTTTTGAAAGTAAAAACAGACTTGTGCATCTAGTCTCCCTGCTCACTTCCTATTGGGGGGTTGCCACTTAACTTTTTCAAAAATCTACAGTGTGTGCAGAAAGAGGACAATTTAAACTTGTTAGTCATAATAGTCTCACATAAAGTTCATGCCATCGAACAAAAACATTGAAGCTATGTTTCACTATGTAGATGCTGTGTACTTATACAATGTTAAGCAAATAGGCAATTTGTTTTGTGGCTATTTGATATAATTTTTTTATTGAATGAAAGCATCTTGCATACATGTGCATGTTATTATAATAATTGTTTCCTTTTCAAAATTTTTCAAGATTGAGTACTTTGAGCATAATTATTTTGGGTGTGTTCAATAGACCTCATTCTGGAATAGGAAAACACAGAATAATTAACAACTATCCCCCTCAGTGGAGGTGAATAGTGAAATATATTCTACCGAGCCGCGAAGCGGCGAGGTGAATATTTTTCACTAGGCACCGACAC
>JAOBRG010082108.1:0-20623 GCA_027574985.1 Umimayanthus nakama | reverse complement strand
ACTAAATTTTTCACTAAAATTAAATAAAATCCTTCCCCCCCCCCCCCCCCCCCCCAGAAATGTGGTCTGACAGTGTTATTTCATTTCAAAGCTAGAGCGTAATAACGGCTTTTCCTTTTAATTTTGGTCGCTAAAATTTGGTGAGGCTTTTCAAAAATTGTTTTTCCGTTTGAATACGGGATCTACTAACTTTTCAGAGCGCCGAGGATATTCACGAGTGGAGTTTACTTTGGTTTTTTTTTAATTTACTGGTCACCGATTGATCTTTAGAAAAAGCACTAAGTTCTGGTTTCCACCCCGTTCATGCTGCGCAACAACCTCGTGTGAGTCTGAAGGTATCCACCTTCTCTCTCAAGATATATATATCCGCCCTGAGAGATAAGGGACATGTTTACTTTTCATAGTTTCGAAGCTACCTCACACCGGGATAAACAGCAAACAACTCGTATGGGAACGTTCGTTTCGTCTCCGTTGACAGTGACCCATGGTGCATCCCAATCGTACATTTTGCGCGCAAAAAAATCCTGTTTTTAAAATATGTGTATGACGATCCACCTAAAGCGAACAGCAGTTATAAAATTGAGCTATGTATTGATGATATCAAACTGCATATCTCATTTACGCTGAAAGACTTGAAAAGCGCAATAACCCATGTACAACAAAACCTCATCAGACTTTCAGAATGTTACTACGCCATCCATCTCTTAAGGTGATCCACTACAACTAAAACATAAATATAAGTATGTTTTTGACAACAAATCATTACTTCAAAACATTTTGTGACATGTGTAGATAAACAAGATCACATAAATGAATTAGTTTGTCTGCCATGTATTTTAAAGTTCAAACATACTTTAAAAGATTTTAGTGGTCATGCAGGGACAGAGGGTAAACATCAAAGTGCACATTTAGTTTAGTTTTTCTGATATTTATTTTAAATTCTGATAATTAAAACTTCAAAATCTGGTCTCCTTCAGGGTAATTTTTATCCCACAGCTTCAAAAAGTTCAAAATATTTTGCAATGTTCCAAATCAGCGAGCAAATATCGCAAAAGATGAAAAGCTAGCGAGTCATTTACAAACATTGAAGCTACATGTAAATCATGTTTCTAATTTGATTATTTTCTTGGCTGCTATAAAATAGCTCAAATGCTAAGTTTCTGCATTAGGTCACAAAATGAAACCAACAAAATAATCCTTGCATCACAAACTCACACCAACAAAAATATCATTGATCCACCCTAGAAATGGTTTCAGTATATGATTGACTTCAACAGATACCATGTTTCACACGAATTAACAGTTGCAAAGGAGTCCAAAGCTACCTTCAGAATATGTACTGCTTTAAAACATCCCTTACACTTTTAGAATATAATTAATTGCATACGTCTCGAATTAGCACAACTAGAAATGAGCGGTGAGAAAACTGAAATTTCTACGGGAAACCTCACTCAAAAACTTTTCACACAGGCAACTTTTGACAAGAGTTTTCGGACCAGAAATAGTATTATATAAAAAGACTCGAAACAGGTCTAAAATCTCCGTAGAGTTTGATTTGCTTACTAACAAAAGCAATTCAAACTAAAATTCAACTATAAAAAGCAATTCAACTAATTAATTTCGATTACTTCTAAGTTTTGAAATATGCCTACTACTTTGTTTGGCCCCACTGTAAACTTGCCTGCCTCAAATGAACCTCTGAGGTAAACAACATTTGACCAGTTTGTGTAAATTTGCGGCACAAACTCTCAGTTGAACTCTAGAATTTGCAGTATTAAACCGACCTAACCGTCAATTACGGGCCCTGGTGCCAGCAAAAAAGGTCAAAAGTTACAAAAAATCGCCAAACAAAGTGATAACCAGTATTAACTGAGAAACATCGTCATTCACACACATACTACATATTTTCAGTTATAAAGGTATTTTAACAGAGAAAACAGCTTTGTCTTTCAGAGCAATCTTTTTCAGTTGTAGTCGGACCACCTTAATGATTCGAGGCCAAAGAAGATCATGATTATATAATTTGGCATCATCATAATATACCACGCAATTTGTGTGAAGGACCAAAGCACAATGGTGGCTGGTGGCTGTTACGAACAGGCCAAAATAAAAAAGCCAAATTTTCGTTGTTTAGATGAATTGTAAGTAGAGCCGATGATTACACAGAATGTAGAAAAGTGAGGAACAAAATTGAACGAATAGCTCAGCCGAATTGACGCTGTTGAGAGGGATTAAGGTAAGATTGGAAATTTGAGTTTTCAATCGCTTTATAAAGCTCAAGTCAGAGCTACTTGTGTTTCTTCGCTAAAACAATTATTAATTACTGACTTCACAATGGGTTCTAACTATGATGTTTTCTCGTCATTTTGTAGAACAACAATTTAACCCTATTCCGCCTGGGGGAGGGGGGAGGCGGGGGAGACGGAAAGCGCCCGCCCCAATTTCAACTTTCGAGAACTTTTTTAGTATTAAAGTAATACCAACCAAACAAGGCCACTTTTATTAAAATTTAGTGGACAACAAGATTCTGGAAAAATTTTCCGTCAATGGTACACATGTTGCTATAGCAACACCGTTTTCGACGCCATGTTTACAAATTTTTGACCTTTTCAAACATTTTTCTCCATTAATTCACAAAATCTTTAAAATAACTGCTAACTTTTAGTCTCAAAAACATTTTATCGATATTCCCTGTAATACAATTTATGTTACACGTGACCTGTGTAACATAAAGCTTATCATACGTACAAAATTTATGTCAATCGGATGAATTGTGTCGAAAGTAGAAGTTGGAAAGGGGTCCGACTAACCCTCCCCCCTTCTAGTGTTTGTGTAACTATGTTTTCTTTAAGGCTTCTAGCGTTACTGAGCTATGGACCAGTACGTGGTTATACATCTTTTGCTATTACAGTCTGAGGCATTTTAAAAGTAATTTATATTGCCTTTCAGGCATTGTGATCTGGCGGCATTAATACTACGATCTGTCATGGAAGCTTTCGCAAAGTCAATGAGTTTGACAAAGATAAACAAAAGGATCGACACGTTTATTTCTCAAAGATAAATTTTTATTTCACTGTTTTAGATATACAGTGGAACAAAGGACCTCAGTTAGGGCACCTCTTGCAAGTTCTTGGACATTCTCGCAGTGCTTTAGGATCGTTAAAAACACACCCTATTAACTGAAGGAAGCAAAATGGGTGCTTGTCCTGGCAGGTAGGCGCTGAAAATTAATCAGTAAGTCAACTTGGTATTAAAAATTGGCAAGTTGTTTATACAAGTATATTAAACCTTACACGACCTGACGGGCGGGGAAGGGTCAGGTGAAGCTACATGTAATATAAGCCACACCCCCATGAAAGCTCGGATTTAACATTTTTACCCCTTATGAGACAATGTCTCAATCATGCGCAGAACAGTTTTGCTGGTGGCCGCAATCCCGGGTATTACTATTTTGTGATACCTTTGAAGTCTTATCGTTTACCCTCTCTCCGATGTTTTGTATCCAATCTGCCATGTTTATAAATCTTGAGCCCGCCAACTGAAACCCTCATCTTGTTCTGCGCATGATTGAGATAGTGGCTTTTTTAGCTCTCTTAGTTAGCATAACAACTGCAACATCCTTCTAAATATGTAATTCTGTAAAGAAAACTTTCTTTGAGATATAAATAACATAGGACCTTTTTCGTATTTTAACAGAGTAGAGATGCTCGGTTCGCCATAGTGCGTCGCAAAAAATCTTTTAATTATAAAAAAGATGCACTTTATCGGCTCAGTTTTTCGAACAAGTTGCTAGTTTGAATTTTTTTCTACCATGTGTAGTAAATTTATCCTTTGCCACACACGGCTAAGGGAGACTAATAGCAAACCGAAATCAGTTGGATAAAGTTACGAGGGATAAAACATGTTATTAAATGTTCAACCTCAGTTATTGGGTTTCCAGTTTTCTGATTGGTCCACTTTATTTCGGTTATCAGCCCATACATGTGGTTGCCGTTTCTTTGCTGCAAAGACTTGAGCGGGAAGTTAAATTTCGAGGTATTTGAGCGATCAGAGTTTGTATTGAAATCCACTCGCACTTGTTGGATATCAGTTTGTATTTAGCCGATTTAGTGCGGCTCGCCTCGCTCATTAATTAAAATTTTACCATCTTGTACCCAAAGCGCAGTCGTGGAATAATTGTAAAATACATTCTAAAATTTATAAACTGTGTTTCTGTTTATAGATTATGCATGTTTGTATTATTATAAGTATTCAAAATGGTGTGATTGATTGTCCACAAGCGTAACCGCACAACTATACCTGGCGGTCCAGGGGGTCCAACTCCTCCACCTGTCGAGAAAGCGATATCGAACTTATTTATTTCAGCCGGCCACGGGCTTTTCATAAATGTAGACAACTATCGAACAGTTTTAAAAGATAAGATAGGATATAATAGAGTAGAGGATAACTGGACAAAAGATAATGGCGGAGTATAGAACATTATGAAACAGAATGGAATGAAACATAGTATAATAACATAGGTGGGAAAGATTGAAAACTTGTAGGTTAGAATAAATGCAATAGAATAAAATAGAATGCAAGTCAAGTGAACATGAGAGGAAAGAAGAAAAGAGAAGAGAAGACAAGGGAAGAAAAGAGAAAAGAAGAGAAGAGAAGAGATGAGATGAGAAGAGAAGAGAAGAGAGGAGAAGAGGAGAAAAGAAGAGAAGAGAAGAGGAGGGGAAAGGAGAGGAGAGGAGAGAAGAGAAGAGAGGAGAGGAGGTCAATTATTATTGCACGCACTTCGAGGAAAATGGTTACAGCTTACTACCTTTCACATCCGTTAACAGATTATTTAAGACAACTAGGTTTAAAATATTTTTGTTGTGTGGTTTGTTAAAGGCAAAAGTTTGACGAAGTCGAATATAAAAGCATAAAAAATATAATAACTTACAGTTATTTTTTTTCAGACCAGATTACAAAGTTATTTTTGAAACTGTTTTAATTTATTTCTTTTTCAATTTCAGTAGTGCTTGCTGTGCTAAACTTTTCTCTAATCGATAGTATTCGTTGTTCCTAAAATACATAAAGTAAAAAAACCCTAGCCCTGTCTTTATCATAGCCTACCACTTGTACTGTGTTACTAACTTCGGCTATTTTGAAGGCAATTTCATTAAATCTTTCAGGTGTTTTATGGCAGGCAAGCTAAACAAGCATTTTCAACGTCTTTAAGCTACAGTGCATAATCAAGAGCTAGCTGTACATCGCCTCGGGGTAAAATGTTCAGAACCTCTATGAATAGAATTTTTTACTAACCACAGCTAGATGTAGTGATCGGTAAGTCGCCATTGATCAAATCCAGTTTAATTGGTACCACAGGGTTACCAGCGATCACAACGCCAGTTTCGAGCGAAACCTAAATCAAAAGAAAATTATTTAAAAGTTAAATTTAGTAATAATAAAAATGATAGTAATAAAATTAAAAATAGTAATAATACTGATACTAATACTAATACAAAAAATAACAATAATTGTAAAAGCAATAATAATAATAATAATAATAATAATGATAATAATAGTGATAGTAATACTACTACTACTATTACGAATAAATTAATAATAACATTAATAATAATAATATCAATAATAACAACAATAACAATTATAACAATTATAACAATAATAACAACAATAATAACAATAATAACAACAGTAATAACAATAACAATAACAATAATAACAATAATAATAATAATAATAATAATAATAATGAAAACAAAGACAACGACAACGACAATTAACGATAACGTAGTAGTTGCAACAACGAAATATTCAATACCTGAGGGCAAATTCATCATTTAATAGCAAGAGTTGCTTTCCGTAACACCTTTTTGGTTTATACGATTCATTTGACTCACCACAAGCCTGACATTGGTCGGACCAGATTGCAGAACCACGTTGATGAACACACCTCCTTGTACTGGCCCCAAGTTCTGCCCAATCCCCGGTAGGGGCAGCCGCTGGTTGGTGTTGAACGAGTGGGAGAAATCCAAATTAATAATCGGAACCTTGACACTTGCTGTTAGCGTGACGGGGCTCTGGCACTTGTCAATGCGCAGCTCAACCTCGAAGTTCTGGTCAGCAAAGGGGATCTTGCAGGTCACGGTACTGCAGTCAGAGGACACCGAACACCCAAGAGGAAGCTTGATCTGGCTACAAACACCGCTCCTGGTCACAGGGGTGTAGTACACACCCACGTCGGTCACTTCGGGGGGCGGAGCATCTTGGGGGATTTTGAAGCCTGTAGAAACGTTGATCGAACAAGTTTACACTGTTAAGGTTACAATTTAAAGAAAGTTTAGATTATCACTAAAACTGAAAGGTGGTTTTGTGGTGAAAAATCAGTTCCAAATTCAAATTTTGTAGGTATTAAAAAAATCGAGAGTCGTTAAAAGATAAATCGGTTGTTATAAAATAAATATTATCCTTTGAATTGTGTGAAAGCATTGCTAAAACTAAGCTAAAATGGGATGAACGATGTATTTATTCTTACAATTTGAACCTGCAGTTGACGTGGCTTTCAGATTGCAGAGACCTTGACTCTATATTGCAACGTTTGGTTGCCCTCAGCCCGAATATTGTACATGCTTGGGCCATATAGAGATCAGGTATAGGACGTGTTCAAGATAACGCTTTTTCTTGTGCTTCAAGTTTTTCTTTACTTGAGAACCTAGGTTACAAATTTGTAAAGCTATTTATAAATCCAAAGTAAAGTTAAGTCTGTGAATGTTTGTATGTTTAGTGACTTTTTAAGCCGGAAAACTAGAATACGGCAAACCCTCGACTAATAGTTCGACTGAACTGCTTGGCTTGCGATTATTACTACTGTGCTCGTACAAATCTGAAAGTTAAGTATGCACATGATTTTACAACTTTTTTTTCTTAGAAAACAAACGCATGTAAAAGGTTTCCTAAAGTTTTGGGTAGAAACTGTACTTACCTTGAACTGCATAAATGCAGAGGACAACCAAGCTCAGAACATTCATCATGATCCAATCTTCTTGAGCGCTGTGCAGAATGAGTGTTGAAGCAAGGTGCGGTGGAAGTTATATGCTGCTGTCAACTTGTTCAGCTGCTTACCAAACTACAAAGCGAAATGCGGTTCTCTTTAAGCGTGTCACAGAAAACGTTTTGTGTACTCAGGATTAAGAAATACACACCTTTGTTCCTGGAAACCTAATTTAACCTGTCTTTGTTTTAATTACACAGATGCTGGAGTCTTGGGCTTCAAACATTTGCCGCACTTTTGAACAACGCCGAATTAAGAATAAATTTTTTGTTTTTACTTTTACAAGGTTAAAAAGTTTCTCCCTTCTTTAGCATGCTTAGCTCAAACAATCCTTAAGACTTGTACTAAAGTTACAACGTTTGCAAAACGTTGTACAAATTTAAACAACAGCTTAAATGAGCAGCTAAATGTTATGCTCTTTTCGCCGTGATTTATTGAGCTAGTGAGGAACACTCTTTTTGTTATTTTTCTTCTAAGAACGTCCATGAATGTTTTTAGCTTTTAACATGATCTTTGCCTCAACTATTTTTTTTATAAACTTGCTTGATGATTTTGTAATTATGTTTACACAAATACAATAAAAGGTTGCTTCCAGCATCTAACTTCGGTTCTGCCATTAAAACGGCAACATTCAACGCATCGCTATCTCCTGCATGTTAACCAAATTAAATGTGAAACTGCACCGCTTTAGCTGGCTGTGATTAGTACCCAAGGTCTGTTCTTTTTTTAACATTCTTAGAAATCAACATCCTTTTCTTAGTCTCAGCTTAATGTGTGTTTTTAATTGGACTTTTATTTGTTCGATTATTTTGAGTCTTAACCACAAAATATACTTCTTCGAGACATACAAAACAAGTTGTGTGTTTTAAAAGCTTATCCTAATTTTTATTCGGATCAATTCTTAATACTTACTGCTTCGAGAGGGTATCTTTAGCTAGAAATCTTTCAAAATTTGTTTATATTTCAGTTCAGACTTCATAAAGTCGACATGGAAGGTGTTAATTAATCGCTCTTGTTTGGCTAAGGTTACTTAATATATAGCAATAGAGCGGACGTTGGTTCAAACTGAATGCTACATGCTCAGCTTCTGCTTCGAAATAATCGAAATCAAACTTTATGCGCACGGACTCTTAGGAAGATCTTGGGTGTAAGTTGAACTGGTCAAGGCTTCCCTCGGGTTTAATTGCACTGTACAAACACATTCAAGACAAAGGGGGTCTACATATCCTAAGGGGGTCTACATATCCTAAGGGGGTCTGCATATTATAAGCAGTCCATGCTTTCAGTAGACTCCTCAGCGCTACATACATTCATAGTAACCATTGTAAAATCGTTATATATGTATGTAAGTGATGAAATAAAGTTGATTGATTGATTGAAGACAAGTCACTAAGTCAAGTCAGTTCTCATGACTAAACAACAGGTAAGTTCTAATTTAGTTGGTTAAATGACAGCCGAAGACCCGCTGCTAATTCATCCTCAGCTGTTTTTTTTTTGTCTTATTCTTGTACATTTTCTATCTCTTTACACCAAAAAAACTGTTCTAATTAAGTAAAACTGTTTCGTAAAAGTGTGGCAAATGTGAATCAATGTGTTTAAAATAAGCTTTGTTCTTATAGAAAAGGACAACCGGCAAGTACGATACAATAAATTGTATTTTATATTGGTAGACCAAAGCCCAAATGTTGCTTCTCAGTTTAAACCGGTCAGTTCGATGCATTCAACTCTACTAAAATACTTTCGTTCATACTGATGCAAAACTCTAGTTTCGACTTTTCTACGAAAAAGTAAACAGTAGTACGTTGTTTCTATAGGCTCTTTAAGAACTGTATGATTCAAAACTCTGTAATCTATATACAAATCATAGCCTTTGCTTCGCGGTGTGAAGTGTATAAAGTATAAGTTCAAGTTTATACGAACATATTTGATACAAACATGACCATGAAATGACGCTGAAAAATGCCCAGAGAGAGGCTGACGAAAGACCAAGGTCTTTTAACTTGACCTGCACAAAACCATGGAATTAACCTTGTTCAGTTGGTCAGTGCAATATCGGCGAAATATGCCTTAAGCATACTTGCAACTTTGCTTTTTAGAAATCTATTCTATTTATAATTATACATTGCTTTCTAGTTTAAACAACAATTTCTATACACTTAATACTGAAACTTATGTTTAAGAACGTATTAAGATCGTTTGAGGCTGAAAGCAATCAAAACACTTTCAAAAGAACAGTTTTACAAAGGTTTGAAATACTTGACTTCAAACAGAAATACCACTATTTTTTACAATATAACCTGCTAAAAATATTTGTGCACATTTGACAAAGATCAGACGCTTAAGACTTCAGATTGCTTCGTCGAGTAGTCTCAAACTTCGGAAGTTTTCAACACGCGTTTCGTGACGATTTATATATAGGCTCAGCCCGCTGGTATACCAAAACAACTCAGGGAAACATAGCCCATGGAATAGTCAGAGTTTTTAAAATTTTCGTTGTTAAACACGTTTTTCTCATGACATTCTTGCCAAATTACTTTTAAAGTGTTGTTACCTTATTTTACATCTACGTGTCACAAGTTTAATTTCACTTGTTGAACCTAACCGCTAAGTTAAAAGGTGCAAGTTCGCAAACAGCGAAACTTATCTGATAAAACTGAACAAATACCTTGGTCGACTGCCGACAGCTGTGTAAAATTTTTTTTACGTTGGCAATTTTTAGGAAGGTAAATACTTTTTATCAATGAAACCATACTAGACCGTCTTTAGCGGTTTTTCATTTGGATTTGAACAAACAAACAGACACATCAAGTATTATACAGTTTTGTCAATTGTTGGAGATGTGGGTACATGCCTAAAAATTAATATAGTTAAACCCATCGGCATATCAAGTTTTGTCAGTAGTTTCTTATAAATAAAAATTTACGAAATTAAACACTCTTTCTGATCAAATATTATCACTGACTGGCGTTTGTCTCTGCCAGCAAGAAAAATACACAGGGATCTTTATGCAGGGTCAGCATTGTATCTGACATTAATAATTACTTTCTTAAATGGGTTTCATCAACCAGAACACCTTATTTTTTAAAAAAGAAGATATATCAATTCCGTTTAATTGCATTTTCATATGCAGACAACCATTTGCATGTCTTAAAAATTTTATATTTTCATCTCAACTTCACTCTTAACATATTTACTTGTCGGTCTTATCTATCTCCGATAAACACGTACGGGTTGTTAGATAAATAATCACATTGACTATTTAAAAATTAGAACTAGTGTTTGTTTAGTTTCAGCTTATTAGTTTCTATAGCGTGGGATATTAAATTCACGCATTCATATTGAGAGACGCATCGTGCTCGTGATGACAAAATGTTTTTTGATTTGACCGACTACACGCTTTTTTATAAAAACAATTTTATAAGAAAATGCAACGAGGCTCAAATTTGGCCAAAAATTAAAAACAATGTAAGCAGAACAATCCAGTCTGGGATTTGGAATCATAAATGCTAAGTCTACTTTTCTCAATAACATTCAATTTGTTTTCCTCAAACTCGACTGTATCGAGTGTTGATATACTCCGAATGATGAGATCGATCGAATTTTCATGAGTTCTTATAAGTACTTTTAAAAATAAGAATAGCTTAAGAACATTTGAGGCTGAAAACTCCTTAATGTTAAGAAACAATGAGGCTGACGGCCAAAATTTACTGGTTCCTATAAAAAAAAACCCGCGCAACTGAACGCAATAAACTCTCTTGAATCCACCTTAGTTAGTTTGAACCTTCGTCATCTCAAGCGTGCACTCTAACGAAATGCAGCTTCCGAGTTTCCCTGTGGTGGTATAAAAATATATCGGTTTCTTATTTGCTACAGACTACCTACCAATCAATCTTCCTCCACCTTTTGACTCCTTATATGTGTTTAGAATTACAAAATATTACTTAACATTTTTATTCTTTCGAGACCAATATGCGCTCGTTGTTCAAAAGTACCGGTTTAACAATCTAACCGAAAGTTAGGCGAGTATTCCTTCCTCTACCGATGAACTGACTCTCAAGGCGTGTTCACTAGAAACGCAAAGGCAGGCGCACGCGCTAGCGCGGGGACCATTCAGACGAGCGATGCTCACCTTATTACTGTGAAAACGCCTTAAAAATCCCTGGAACACCCATGCAGCCTCCCGGCTCAATATTGAGGCGTTTCGATGTGAGACGATTTCGCTAATGTTTTTCCAATAGGTGTTCCAAAAGATTTGTCTGAAACCTTAATATATGTTAGAAAGCTTTGTTTGCTATATGCTCTAAAACTCTGAACACATTGTACAAAAGTACTCTCAGGACGTTTGGGCTGAAAACGGTGTTTTGTTTGAGGATTCAGTCAAGAGGTCTGATTTTGCTTTTAATAGCTAACCGCGAGTCCCACTGGTCACGAAAATTAACACATTTATGCACATGAAATGTGTATAAATGCTGTTGAAAATGCTCAAAAATTACGTTTTGTGTAATTTGTAGCAAAACCAAATCAATTGAAGCAAAAGTTGACAATTTGCATGGCCGAAGATCTGGACGTTTTTGCTTTGGCCGACAAGCTAATGTCCTTGAAGGAGAAACCAACAGGGTCGCCGTAACATACCAAAGGTCTATGTTGTTAAATGCATTCAAACTCCAAATAGTTTAGTTTTATCCACTAAACAAGCTTAGAATTATTATATTGCTCTAGGTTGAAGTCTATCTATGTGATGTCAGTCTGAATCCAAGAATAAAGTAAAATAAACTAATGTTTTTAGAAGCGACAAAAGAAAACTATCAAGATCGTAGCACAAAAACTGTTTAATACTTTTATTTTTATTATTCTGTTAGTGGTTTAAACCTTTTAATACACCAATGGTTAAAATATGTATATGTCAGAGTTCGTCAACAGACTTGGCAAGTTTTCGGGCACGCCTCGCGTATGCTGCTCATGTGCTTGCATAAAAATCCCTTCCAGAAACAGTAAGAGCCCTCGTCTTTGCACGTTTCTGCAAGAGGAATAAATACAATTACTTCTTTGTCGAAAACTGTCTGTTTTAACAGACACAAGTTACACGCAGCTCTCGTGGAATTTTTTCAGCTCGACGAACTTGAAACTTTACAAATAATAATGAGTTAGAAAATGTCAGCAATGTCAGGCGTTCGCAACCCCGCCAAAATTTAGAAAAAGAAATATAACACAATTCCACTGCGGAAGGTGTCCATCTCCTCTTGATATTTCTTTTTGGTGCCGGGCAAACAGTAAAGCTGTTTAGTTTCGTTCACTAGTTATAAGTTCTTTATCTTAGAAAACTTTGGCTAAGTTGTTCATTTTTACATATTTGGATGTAAAAAAGGGTTTATATCTGTTTGCAACTCATGCGTGATTTTGAGTAAGAGTTGTCAGAAAGTAAGACAACCGTACCTGGCGATTCTGGCGGCGGCCGAGCAGGCAGTCTGTCTTCGCCACTTTCATCTCCGACTATAAAGGTTAGAGTGAAAAAGAGAATAAATCAATGAGGCTATAAATGCCCAAAATTTAAAAATGTGCTAAGAACATGCATAGACTTAGGAAAGCGAATACTGCACAAGATCAGATGGAAGTAAATTGTTTCTTGCGGCCGCACGCTTTTTTTGTAAGGACCAGTAACTTTCGGCTCAGGCCGGGTTGTTCTTAAGGCGATTTTCGGCCTCGAACTGTTAGTAAATTATTCTTATTTCCTGATACTTCCAAACAGTGTATTAGTACATAGTTGCTCCGAACAATAAAAAGGCGGTAATAAAGACGTGTTTGCCATTGCTTCATCCAGCGGTGTACGAAAGGCTCAATACGCTGTCGCTTACTTCTCACTCTTCCGGCGCCCGATGCCGTTAATTCTATAATTGCATACATGCATCTCAATCTGTGTACAAGGATTAAACAAAGTTATAAATTTCTTAAATTTGTCTGATCAGAATTTCAGCTCGGTGATTGTTCTTAGCTTGTTCTAAACTGTTTAGGCAAATCTCAGCCTGGGTGATTTTATAAAGTTTGTTCTTACAAAAAAGCGTGCAGTGTTTGTCAATGCAACTGACATCGCCTCCAGTGTTGCGCGTGTACAACGTTTTATTTGTTTTTTCATCTTTATTACAAATTTTATTTTACTTTGTTTTCTTTCTGGTCAGGGTATCGCCGGCTAGTCGATAAAGCGTATTTATACTTTTTGTTGGTTTTAGCGAAAGGAAAACAACGAAGAAACACTTAAAAACGTTATCAGAATATTTGAGGCATAAACTCTCAAAATACTTAAAACGATTCAGCTTCAGTCCCGAACATGCAGTGCATGGACGATTTTACGTAATAACAAAGTGCATTCCAGTTGTATAGCGTATTTAGAGTTGTTCTGTACAAAAACTTTTATTAAGCCTTAAGTTAGTAAGTTAAATTTAGAAACACAGCAACTCACTAGTTTATTACTGAGCTACATGGTTTTTTTCAAGTTCTAAATTATTTTGATAGAGATCACGATATTCAAGTGGAAGGACTCGAGGGATTGCGGATCAGTTAATAGGCCGCGCTTTATTAACCTCTTTGAGAGTTCGATACTGCAGAGGCAAAATTTTGTAGAAGAATTAAGTTCTTCTGAACCCCAAGAGTCCCTGACAAAGGGATCAACGAAAACTGTCAGGAAATCATGCACCGTTTTATTATTTTTTTAAGGAAACACGCACACATTTAACCACACCAAACACGCTAAAACCGACCACCTTCTTCCATTACAGAGAAACAGCAAAAGAAAGAGTACATTTCAAATTGACTCGATCAAACATAGAAATAAGCTCTTTCTTAATTTCCAGTGTGTACACAAACGCTTTTAAGACTATAAGGCCATTAAAAAGAACATCCCAGCTTATCATCAAAAACCTTCCAAAATGCAACGGGGAAGGACATATTTTGAGCCTGATAGTTTTATACCATCACGACTATTCTACCAAATCGGGCTTAAACATTTGTGTCAAAATTGACTAGCCAACTCGTAAGCATCATGCTATATATCGAAAAAGGGCTTCATAGATTTACTTCATTAATTTGATTTTTTAAAATTCAACGCGTTTGGAAAAATCAGTACTGCGGGCTGATAATAAACCGGGATATTATATCGAGTGGCCTCTCAGGAAATTTATCAACTTACAACAGTCTTCTCTTGATATGGGAAGGTATCCATTGATTACGTCAATCTTGATCTGGTGTAGAACCTCGCCTAGAAAGGACACCTTGGCTTCCAGCGTCACCTATAGTAAAAAAAGCACAAAGTTTAACCAAATACATGTTATGTACTTCTTTACTAGCAGGTTCGTTAGATTTGAACACGAAGCCGTCTGTAAACAGGCCATTCAGCCGGTGGTCCGGTTAAAAGAACCCACACACTGCTCGATATCGCCGGTGCTGTTGACTGCTATCTGAGGGCGCAACAAAGAGAAACCATTGTGAACCGCTTATAGCCGGTCTGGGTAGGACCCTTGACCACTGAACCATGCATTTGTTGGTTAAAACTGATTCTTGAAAAGTGAAAAGTGTCACGGGGAGCAACTGAAACTATTGTAGGCTTGTATTGTATCTAGGAATTTTCGGTTGTAACAATATCGTGTTTATCTACGTGTAAACTACACACTGAATAGCTAATTTCTGGAGTTTCAGTTGTCCATGATCAGTAATAGTTCTGAAAGCTAATCAACTTGTTTTATGCTGATAATGTAAGCCCAGATTAAACAAGCAAGAAGTTGTATAAGAGTTGAGTGACGAGTTTTGTTCAACTATTAATAAAGTTCAGGCCTCACGGAGAGGTAGAAGACGGGTTGCTTTAGACCCCCATCTCATTTATTTCTAAAACTTAAAGATTTATTAAGAAAACTTGCTTCAACCCCCGCCCACCTTCAGTCACTAGTCAGCCCCTACACTTTCTAAGTAGGTCTGTGGTCTCTGATGCTCGAGGTCAAACAATTCGCTCATGAAATGTGTGAAACTTTTATCAACTCTCGTTGCATTAATTATTTCGCACAAAACCAAAATAGGTGCATGAGAGCGCTCAAGGACCAACGAAAGTGCACGAGAGTTGGGCGGTTGAACGCGATTGGGAACTTGAGCTCAACGAGCCCTTATCATACTTGAACCCATTGCTTTTATCAACTTTATTATTAATATTATTACTATTATTGCTATTTCTGTTAGTTATTATAATTTCCATTGATGATGTTATTATTATTATTATTATTATTATTATTACATTATTATTATTAATATCATTATCATTGTATTAATTTTATTATTATTATGATTATTGTGTTCTTGTTATTGTTGTGTCAATGTTTCGCGAAAGGAAAACTTTGCTTAATTTACCAACCTACCTTTGAATAGTTTTACTCAAACTTTGAAGCATCTTTTTTTGTCTTTCGAGGCCACGGCATTTTCTATAAACTGCTCAATTTGTGACTCTGGAACATCAACAAATCTGGCCGCCATTTTGAAAATTGCTATAATCACCTAGCGGTAATTATAGCGTGAGAGATTGAAGTTCTCGACCATTCAGCGCGCGCCATTTTCGATAATCACCAATGCAATTTTACTAATATTTATTATTAGTATTATTATTATTATTACTATTACTGATATTATTATTCTTATTCTTATTGTTATTTTTATTATAATTATTATTATTATTATTATTATTATTATTATTATTATTACACCCTTCGTTCAGGCTCACCACCAGTCGCATGTCCTCAACCTCGTTGTGAATCACTACGTTCAGGAACATATTCAGCATGCCCGTCATTTCTCCAATCCCAGTCGGGATCGGAATCTTTCGATCTGCTTCAAAAGTGCGAGCAAAGGTTCGGTTAACAAATGGTATCTTTATTCCAGCAGTAACCGAGAAGGGCTCGGCGCACTTGTTAACCATCAGGTTAACCTGGAATGTTTGTCCAGCGAAAGGCAGGATACATCTAATGTAGGAGCAGTCCGCTGAAACTGTGCAGCCCAGAGGAAGCTTGATGTCCCCGCAATCGAGACTGCTGCGTGAGATCGGCCTGTATGTGTAGTACATCCCCACGTCAAGGACTTCCGATGGGGGTGGGGGAGCGTCATGTTGGAGTTTGTACCCTGCGTATCAAATGCCCTGCGATTTAGTCATAGTAGAGTGACAAAAGTTTGTTCGCTTTTGATCAAACGAAATAACTTTTTGTAATAGGGGATATGATGGAGATCAAACCGGTTATACATGCCAAATGGCTAACTATCAATTGCTAATCAATTAAAAAATACTTGGTCGAGGTCCGGTTCACCTATTCCCCCCTTTAACGCGTTCTGCCTTGGGTTGATGTACCGATGAAAACTAACTAATGGTCGTCGATCGTTGGAAATTACTACTCTCAATTTAGCAATGACTCGGCTACTCCTTTTGAAGTTAGATTTCCCTCACCGATAAAAACCATTTGGTAACATGGTGGTTACGATTATTGTGTGGCTGTTTCTAGTGCACATAAAGTTGGTTGAAAAACCTGTTATACTCTTTGACAAAATAAATCTCCACTTTATGCTGTTTTCGCGTGTTTGAGTACACAACAGAACTGTAATTTGCATTACTCCTACTGCTGCTATTTTAAAAGTTTGTTATTGGTCGATTAAAAGATTCTCGGTGCTTATCAAATTTTTTACTTAGAGAACTGAATAGAACGTAAAAAAGAGACTACATTTAAGCTTTTTCGGGAATTAATAAACGCTCAAGCAAATCGTTGCACAGTTATCGTGAGTGGCGTTGCATCCTTTTAAAAGGCCAAGATTAAACGTCCGTTTTTCCAAGAGCCGACCTTTTAAAATTCAGCGAATTAAGCTCATAATGAATTCGACGTTTCTCTCAAGTAGATTCGACAGGCTTTTTTGGGAACTGACTGATAGTCGAGAACAAATGAAGATTTTGTTAAACTAAGTTACGATCGACGTTTGATCCAACAGACAAAAAGGAAAAAGAAAATCATATAATTTGACCCGAACTGCAGTTCTATTAGTTCGACTCATTGAAAAAGTCGACCTTTGTACCGGATCTAATAGAATGATGCAGTATTTGAAGTTTTTCTGCAACGCAAGCTTACCTTTGGTGGCACTAAAGCTCAGAAAAACAATCCATACAAATATTCCTTTCATCTCCACGTTTCCGTTGAAAGTTACACGTCTCACGAAAATGGTTGGAGAAGTAAATGAACAAAATACTTCAGAGAAACCTACTTTAAAATGTTTTCCGATTTCAGCTGTTCAATCCACTAATCTACTTTAAAAGGGCTCTACTTCCTATTGGATGTAATTATCGAAGTAAAACCTTTAATTTACAAAATTGATATTGTTGGACTTTTACTAAACGTGTTAACTGCAAACATAGCACCCGTTCTCTACCATGGCGGTTTTGCCTTTCAATTGTTCAAAGCAAGGTTTTAAAGAACATGAAAGTTGGTTTGAGATGATTTGTTTTATCACTTAGAAAACAACGTCACCGGAAGTTCACGTTGTCTTAAAAGGATTGCTACTTCGCCACCCCTTTAATGTTTTGTGTCTTGTATACAGATACTGATATCAGCACGGAAGTGAAAACTGTGATTGGCTTTGATAACTTTTATCTGCGAAATTTCTTAATTTATTTTTAAGGGATTTTAGTAGTGTTTTCGTTGTTGTACAAAATTAAAAACTTGCAGTTGGCTGAAATTCCCAACTTCGACTTTAAAATATGCAATTTGTTACTGCGCTTAAACCTCGAGAATTTTGAGCCAAACGGAATTTTATTTTTTCTTGTAACTTCAAAATTCAAACTAAAATGCAGTATCGTTAAAACTTTTCTTTCGAGTTCCAGATATCTTCTACCAACGTCTTCGTTGACAACTCAACATCGATACAGTAAAAACTCGTAAAAAGAACAAGCTTTGATTAAGAACACTCAGCCTGAATTTTGGTTAACAAAGTACCAGAAACACAAGAACAAAATAGTCTTACAAAGGAGAACTTTCAAATTCTTATATCAAAATGGGTGTCACTTAGATTAAAAAGCCTTTCAGTGTAGATTGAAATGGGTGTGCTGGACCATTGCACACACAGAATTTAATTATCCGCAGCTACCATATTTCCTCGATTAAACGCCGCCCTTTGAATAAACACCACCCTTTGAACGCCGCACCTGAGAGCAAAAATGTTAACAAACGCCGCCCTCGAATAAACGCCGCACCCTGGATACGGCGTTTATTCGAATGTTGAACGAAAGAAACTAGTTATAGTGCAACACAATAATTATCAGTCTTGCTTATTACAAGTTTATGAACGTTTATCAGCACATCCAATGTTTCTAGTGTATAAACAAACAAAAAAATGACAAGATTATCAAAGTTTAAAGTTTGAAAGGCACATACAAAAATCCTTAACATTAAATTTATCTGACTTCTCACGCGTTTACATGCGCAACGAAGTTTTAAAAACTGAAAAGCTTGATCGGTACAGTCAGACAAAGAACTGCATCTTTTTCTCTAATTTTTAAAGTAAAGTTTATACTGTTGGTTGTTTAAAAAAAACCCAGCATTTTAAATGAATGCCATCCTCGAATAAACGCCGCCCTCAAAGAAACACCGCATCAAAATCATGAAAAATGTAATAAACGCCGCGGCGTTTGTTCGAGGAAATTTGGTATGCATAGCCATAGTATAATCCATTCATTTAAAAAATACATTAATTTGATGTATATCCAGTTACATTTTTAAGTGTCTCTTAAGAATATCATATGGCTGGTTTTGTAGAAAGCTTCCGGTTATAAAAAGAAGATTCTTGTATTAAATCTTATTTCATTAAATAAATATGATTAATGTCGTTTGGAAAACAGCCCCATATAGTTAAGGTAGTTTTGGCCGCCAAAGGAACTCTGCACCGTTTTGGTAAGCACAGAATTAGGGGCCCATCCCGTACCCCTCCTCCTCAATCCCCAAGCCCCCCCCCCCCCCAGGTGCAATATTTGCAAAAGATTGATAAAAATGACTGAAATGAGCATTCAAAAGCTTTTTAAAAGATCGTGCCCCCTTCTCTTTTTATTGAATTTTATAGTTTCTTGGCCCTCTTTTTATAAACTTACTATAAACTTAACTACGGGTTTCTTGTATAGCTTGCTTTCGGATGCTAACATCCTTGACATGATAGATCGCAGCTCCATACACTGAGTAGACGGTTAACTAGAGATGCCGGTAATACGTACATTATGCAGGTAGAAAACCAACCAATAAAGTTCGGTTTAAAAGTATCAAACGTTTCTGCTGTTTTTGCATTATCTGACCTGAAGATATTTTAAAAAGTATTTTTAGTATCAGCCATACAAAACAAACTTTTTTCTTGCTGATACAGCTTTGTTCCTTTAAAATGTATTCTTCCTTTTCCAACAACTCGTTCATGCATGCGCTGTGTACATTACATTGGCAATGCTAAGGTTACACATGTAAAATAAAGTGAAGTGAATTGAAGTGAAAGACTAATATAACGCTTATATTATGACTTTCAATTTAATCCTCAACTCCACTTCAAAAATAATGTTTTACACCTTGGTATCATTGTCATCTGTCGGCAAACGAGTTGTTCCCAAGCTGTGAGTAAACAGAAAGACCTTCATCGCTTGCATGAAGCAGCTGCTTTATGTTTTTTTAAAACTGCATGTTTGTTATTCGTTTTTAATCAAACTCAGCAAAAGGAGTACATTAAGGAAACTAAATGCTTTACCAAATTTAAGAAACTATCTGAACTACTCATTGTTGTTCAAAGCTCCATTATCAATTCTAAATTTAAAAAAATTACACATTCATCAACGTGGCACTAAGTTTTTATTCCCATAGAGTCAAACCAACAGTTTTTTGTTTAGTCGAAGTATAACCCATGGTCACATGTTGTGATTTATTTCGTATGAGCAAGTAGTTTTCTCTGCCCCTAAAATGACGTTCAAAGGCTGCTCATAAAGCAATTTCTGAGTGAAAAATCTTAAAATGCCTGGTTTCGTTAACTTGTAAACATTCGTCTACGTGTCATTTTGAGCTTTTTTCCTCCATTGTCTCCAAAGTATCAAAAATAGTCTCCTTTTGACATCTGTGGGGCTAAAGGCGTCTCCGCTTTGTCAGCCTTAAAGTCGTTTGGTCTCTGAAAATGTAAAACATCACTGTTACCAAGGAAGGCAGTCACACCAACAACGGTGAAACGAATATCTTTAGCAGTGTCGCTCTTATACTGAAGCAAAGGTTAGTAACATTCAGTGTGCCAAAAAACTATCAGTTACTAATTCTAAGTAGTCACTGCTTAACTAAGTAGTTGATAAAGCGGCATCGGTTTATGCCGGTTATGGCACTCGTCAGTTTCCTTGTATCCAGTATACGCCTGATGGTTTTCGTTCTCTATCGCTTTTGTTCGTTGACCGCGGCCACTCACAAAACACAAAAGGTCTAGAGCTACCAATAAACACTAACCAGAACCAACGTTTTGGCTTAACACCCCCCTCCCCCCCCCCCCCAAAAAAAAAGAAAAGAA
>JAOBRG010081997.1:0-20625 GCA_027574985.1 Umimayanthus nakama | reverse complement strand
CACCGTTGTCAGTTTACATCGATGACACACTAGTGTTGCTGCCATCGCTGTCACAGTACTGTAATTACCATTGATGTTACACTAGTGGCACATTGTCACCGCTGTGAAATTAGTGTGGACAGCAGTGTGACACAGTGTAAAACTCAACCGATGTGCCACCGCTGTGGGATTCCTCCTGTGTAGTGATCAAACCGAAACTTCAATATTTCCTGCCCCAACCTCTCCCCCGGACATTTCCCTGGCATTTGATCAATTTTCTTGCTCGGACAAAAAATAAAGCGTCATTTGTCGCTTGCCACTCACTTGACATAAAATTTGAACTGGATGGGATGCGGGAAGCTAGAATCGAATCGTGCTAACTGAACTTTACAGCTACGGAAAGAGAACACTATGTTTTGAAGCATTTCAATTGTATTAGAAAATTTACGCATAGAAAAAAACAAATGCATAGATGAAACTGCCAAGGTTGGCTTCTAGCATTGCTCATATTTCCGAGGTGAAGGCATTTGATCTTTCAATGTGCACATAAGGTGGGCTAGTTGCAGGCCATTTTTTGGCTTACTGCGTGGAACATTTTTTCTATCTGGGGAGGGGGTGTGGGGGAGAGGTGTGGTTGGCCGGGGGTGTTCAACTTTTGATTTGGTTAGGGCAACAAAACTGAGGGGAATTTAAACCGTTTTAAATGGCTAGTTCACGATTTTGGTGAACACTCCCTTCTCAAGATCTCCTTTTCTTGTAGTGTTATTACAGTGCGTATTCTGTTGACGAGCGAGATATTGTTCAATCTTCTCTGTCTTTACTGCATGGAAGTCTAATTTTTGAAAAAACTCTGTTTTTGTTTCTGCGTTGGTTAGTAAGCTGAATGAAGGGTTAATCCATGAAGGTTGGTCTAGTATGTTTTATGCCTGCGAGGTTTAGTGTACGGCTCCTCTAACTTTTAACAGACAACAATTAATAACCCAAAATAACTATAGCCATGTACAGATGGCTTAACTGTGATAAAAAGCAATGGGTGTTGCGGATAATAAAAATGCGACCAAACCGAAACTTTCCAGTGTTCTGGTACGGCATGAATTTATTTATTAGATTTGGTGAAAGAAAACCCATCAATTTTATGCTCAGTTTCAGATGATCTAAGGTGTTTCATTAGAATGGACAACTTTTCATATAACTGGTCACATTTGAAAATTTGTTTCACCTAGTAATGTGAAACGATCTTCAAACTTAATCATTAATATTTGAAGATCTTATAGTGACTTATTCTCTAAATTATCAAACGAATTTTCCTCTATTTCTAAATAAGTACATGTTTAAATTTATTAGTACCAAAAACAATATTTTTTTGGCAGAAATTCAAGCTGTTGTAATGCTTTCATGAAGGATCTCGACGATAAACAAGAGCTAAACACTGACTATAAGCTGCTGTAGGGTTCCTTTTTTCTCCTTCTAATTGCCATATGTTTTTATTCTTACTCTAGTATATTTTCTGGGTCTTTTAGTTCTTGCTCGTTGCTGACATTCACAGGAATCGCAAAACACCTTTGGGAAGGGAATCCTCAGTGGGGCATAAAGACACTTTTTCTTACAAATGTTTTATAGTTTTAAAAACAACCACAAAGAAAACCCTAAAAATATTATAAACATAAGATGTGTTCAATTTCAATTTGCTAAGCAATATCGCTGTTACTTTAACTAATTAGAGGTAATATTTTTTTTGGCTTAAAACATTACTATCAGGATTGTTTTTGCCGGTATCGCAAACCCCCTCAGAATAAAAATAAATTATTCATTGTATAATCTGACTGCACTTCGCGGTCACAAGATCGGTACGACGATTACAAACTAAAGGGTTAAAACACCTCAACCGAAGACAACCCTAAACATTCAAAAGTTCTTTTATTTTGATCATAGAATTTTTTGGCTACATTATGAGTTGTTCTCCATGGGGGAAAAATATGGAAAAAAGACATGTTATCTGCTCTAATTCAAAAGTAATCGTTTTCGGCAACAGCCGAAAGAATATCGGACATATTTGCATAAATATTTAAGGCCCATTTACACTACAGCTGATTTTTTGGCATGACACGGATAAAAATGGTACGGGTGCTCGGATAAATTTTTAAGTGTTAATGCTTTTCCAAGCCAATTTTTATCTGTGCATTACTAAAAAGTTTACCCGTGCTCGGACCACCTAGATAGGTAGTCCCAGCACGGGTAAATTTAGTACGGGTACAGCAAACACCAGCACGGCTTGGGTAAAATCTGAAGTGTAAACACTCATTCGAGCCGAACCAAGAACTTTTAAGAGCCTTCATTCTTTTGGTCAGCGCTACTCCGTGCGAAGGTTCAGTAAAACTGATCCAAAAAGGTCAAGTCGCCTAGAAAAATGTAGAGGTTTAGCCTGGAAAATTAACGAATTATTAGAACTACTAGATATAATGCACTTTATAATAGTCTTGGTAATGCAAACACCTCCGAAAGTAGTTTTTCAGTACGGGGGTTTTTGCTTTTTAAAGAAATTGAATAGAAACTCTTCTGGAAACTCTCGATCCACCATTGTGAAACAGCACAGGACGCATGCGTACAGGGTAGAAGTGATTCTGCTGAACGAACATTTAAGTTTTTGGGTCGCGTACCAAACGCAGAAATAAAATTTTTCGGCACGGGCAAACATGGAAGTGTAAATGAATGAACCGAAGTCTTTTTTTGGCACCCGCACCACTTGTATCCGTGCCATACCAAAAATCTGGAGTAGTGTAAACGGGCCTTAAAACATCCAGAACTACGCATTACTTGAACACAAAAATCTGAGTACTTTTAGCTATTAGATTTGGACTGTTTCGCTGTCATAAAACAAATTAACCACAAGAACTGCTAAGTTACGAAACTCTTATTAGTTTAACCATTTATTCATTGATGAAATGAGATATATTAAGACCTGTTGTCCATCGCCAAATCTACTTACACAATCTCGTTTGCTTCGATCTATGTTCTTAAATAAATCGTCGTAAAGGCAACATGAAGCTATCTTGTATTATTTTAATCTTTTGCATAGGGCAGATTTGTGGCTTTGCTTCTTCGACAGACCCGTAAGTAGCATATATGTGTCCGTATTTGGCAGCATTTACCGTAGTTTTCTTTTGCGATAGGTTGAAGTGACGAGGTAAAACCAATTACTATCATGTTTGTTTTATAAAGAAGATCAGTGGCCCTCAATCAGACGCTAGCTTCGCCATCCTAAACAACACTTTACTGTCATCTACACACTTAAAGCGGTTCTCATGTTAAGTAAAAAGTGTTACAGTTAAGTTTCAAATACAATGTTACAACCTAAAAACTTTATAACCCATACAATATGTACGTTTCCTGTATTTGAAAATTTGTATTACACTTGCAACGAAAAGAAGTCAATTTGTGTAACAAAACAAAATTATCACAAAATAATATCTTAATAAAACACGTAATTATGTAAATTACATTGACCATCAGACTAACTTGGCAAGTTTTGTATGCAAGACATTTTTTCAAAAAATAGTCAAATAATTTTATGAAATATTGCTTTATATTGTCAGTTTGAATAATTAACGATGGCGACAAAGAAGGTGGCCACTCCGTAGCTACTGTTACCTTAACAACAAGTTTCGTAATTGCGCCGCATCTCCAAACTGTTCCGTATTAAGTGAGATATTGATGTGCCAAGTTTCATGCTTTTATCATATGTTGGAAAATTGTTTCGCTTAATCCACCGGACTAATAATCATAACATGAGATAAAAAGTGCATTTTACTTTTCTTTTACCCTTTTTCCTTAAACTATGTAGAGGGGAAATCTTTTTTTGGTTTAAAAGATTACTATCAGGATTGCCTTTGCTGATATCGTAAGCTCACTCAGACTAAACAGTGTTCTACATTACATTGGTCTGACTGCATTTGGCGGTCACAAGATCGGTGCCATGATAACAAATTAAAGAATTTTAAAATAACTCCAGAAGGAACCTTAAAAATTAAAAGGTTTTTATCTTTTGATTTTCGAACCCTTTGGCTCTATTAGAAGTTCATCTCCGTCGGGAAAAAGAAGATATGAAAAACATACATATTGGCTGCTCTATTCCCTAAATAATTGTTTGCAGCAGCAGCCAAGAAAAGATCAGACAGTTTTGCAAAGACCCGAGTAGTTTTTAGCTGTTCGTTAAAAAGGCTGTTGTCAAACAAAATAACCACAGTTTGATTCACGCACTTTCTGCCAACATTTTGAAGCCACAAGCACTAGTAAGTTACCAAGCTCTTAATATTTAGCATATTATTAATTGATGAAATGAGTTACAAGATCCGTTGTCTATTAAGAAAAATTTACATAGTCTCCTTTACTGTTGACTGTTAGCTGTCGATAAATATTCGAAAGCACATCGTCGTAGTAAACGCAACATGAACCTGTCTTATGTTCTTTTACTCTTTTGCGTTGGGCAGACTTGTGACTTTGCCATCTCCACTTACCCGTAAGTATTACATACATTAGATGTATTGCCTGTGTTTACCGTTGAGGTGACGAGGTAAACCATCTTTTTATTAGATTTGCACTTGAAACTTTGACGAGATGTTTCAAATTAATCTCTGAAGTTATTTTTTTTATTTGCATTTAACAATCGTTTCCACGTAGCTGCAACATTTGGTGCTAAAAGAAAGATGAATGGCCTGCGCTGTCAGACGCCCCTTCGTTATTCTCAGTAACATTTCACTGTAAAAGTATTGCGGTAACACTTTAGGTAAAAATAAGAAAACTTAAAATCCCATCCAAATCTTTTCTTACATACTTGACATTTATGAAGGTTTAGTTGCGACAATATAGAAGAGGTTTTTTTCAGCTTTGACGAACAGTACATGGAAAGATGCCAAATTACGTCGTAAATGCGACTGGTGAGAGTCTATTTAAATCGCACTTTTAAAAGCAATTTTAAAAATCAAACAACGAACTGTTATTGAAAAAAAACATATAAAGCAAAGCCACAATTGTTTAAAACATGCTGTGTCTGTTGTGCTTGCGTTACCCTGCAACTGAAGACCAAAGAGACGTGGTTGTAAATGAAAATTGAGCAAGCGAGGCAATACACCTATTTTCTCTTCGAGTAAGCTTGAAAAAAACAGCAAACAGCAAAGAAGAAACAGGTATGTCATTAAAACACCTCGTTTGCGTGCGAACATATGATTTCATTTATGCCTCGGAAAAAGGCAGTTATTCTTTTTGTAAAAATGAAACTTTGTCTGTTGGTTTTCCTAAAACAAGTTTAAGAAAAAAAATAGTTTATTTGAAGCTGGGAAATCACTTTACGTGCAATTTTACCTATTTTTTCAAATCAATAAGAAATTATTGATACAAAAACTATTGAAAAAGAAGTTCTTGGTGATGAAAAAATAAAAACAGAGTTGATTGAAAACACACAGCTATTAAAAAAAGGTTGTCGTAGTCGATAGTGGAACCGAAGCAAACTTTGTGCACACCAATATTGACCGATAACCCACCCACTGAGGTTATTACTGACATTTACTGTATGGCCGTGGCATAGTGGTGAACCTGCTCTCTATATTATACAAAGTCAATGCCAATATATATAGTGGCACGTTATTTGGGCTGCTTGAGGGCTTCAGGGCCCCTATGGATATCAGCCTAGTTGCTGAAAGGGCCACCCTGGATAAATAAAGTTTTACTACTTACTTACTTGAGTCCCACGGTTCCTTTTGGTTTCGTTATCAACTAATGACTATGACAACCTTTTCTGAAATAGACGTATGTGTTTGAAACGAAAATACTCAAAGACAGAAATGACCAAAAATGTGTTTAGTTTTTACTTCCTAAAATTCTACAAGGATTTAAAAAAAAAATTTTGGCGCGGTTTAAAGAGAATTTCGTTTTGTTGGTACTGAGAGTTTGTTTACCTGAAGCCAGGGAGAGTGCTTTGACATTTCTTGGTTTACAACATTTAAAAGACCAGATGAAGGGTTTTTATGTGAAAAAAATATTCGTGTCATCTGCAGAGTGGAGTAGCCTTTGCTGAAGAACAAACATTGCATATATCATTTGTATAAAAAATAATAATGCTTTTTAATGATCACTAAAAAAACACCATTCTCAACTTCTCTATTGAATCCGACGATAAAAAAAATGAATACACTTTTAAAGATCATTGAACTGCGAATTCAGTGCATTTGCATTTTAAAGTTGACGTTTAAAATACCATGTGCTCTTGATTATGATCACAAATATTTTTAACTTTAAAACAGCGGCATTCCTGGAATTTTTTATTAATACTACCATGTACAATATTTTGCTAAATGGGTAAGCTTAAATTGTTAATAGTTTTTAGCCTCCCATACAATTATAAAAGACACTTTTCAAGCGCGATAATTTATACTTAATTATCAGAATTTTGAACGTTTTCACAAAAGGACATTATTTCTTGGTTATAAAACAACGATTTTAAAATCGATGTAATTAATTGATAACTGAACCTCGTGTCGTGCAATTTTGGTCTGAATTCATACTTGTGACTTCAAATCAAATTTGAGCTGCGCGCTCGTTCTATTTGAAATCACGCGTGTAATTTCAGGCCGAATTGCACTCCACTCAGTTTATTGGCCAGTATAAATCTCTTGTCATGCTGTACGTGGCTCAATTCTCGAAAGGGGGGAAGGGGTTAGGGTTGTTGGAGCAAAAGGACTACGATGGTAAACAGGAGCTAAAATCCCGACTACGTGCTGCTGTTTTTTGTTGGTATCCGTTGTTCTCATTTTTAACTAATTATTTTTTTACTAGTTCTTACTCAGTCAAAAAGCTTAGAGCGCGTTTTTTTATTCTTAATTCTGGAATGAGAATGGTTGGTACAGAATGCATTCGCAACATTCTGTTTATTCTGCCCCTGAGAGAAGAATGGATAGAATGGCGTTCTGTCCATTCCGGAATATGAATGCGGAATAAAAGAACGCGCGCATTTCACATTCTGGCCATTCTCATTCCAGAATTGTGAATAAAAAACGCGCTCATAGTGTTGAGGTCATTTCAGTTTCTGCAATATAGTTGCTGGCATACATGTAAGTTCTTTAAGATACTATAACCATAATATGTGTTCAATTTCATTTTTACTTTGCATTATTGTTGTCGTTCTTTTTAATTTAACTTAATAGAGATGAAATATTTTATGGTTTAAGAGATTACTATCAGGATTACTTTTTCTTGTATTGCGGGCTAACTCAGACTACACAAAGTTCTACATTACATCGATCTGACTGCATTTCGCGGTCAGAAGATCGACACGATAATAATGAGCTAAAGACTTTTAAAAGTAACTCCAGAAGAGACCTTAAATATTCAAAAGGACTTTTGTTTTGACTACCGAACCCTTTGGCTATAGAATAAGTTCCTCCTAATCGGGAAAAATAAAAATACGTAAAACAGACATATTATCTCCTCTAATCCAAAAGTAATCGTTTGCAGCAACAGCTGAGAGAAGATCAGACAATTTGCATAAGTAGTAGGGCAAACAGAAAGCATTATTTAAACTTAAAGAACTGAGTAATTTTTAATTGCTAGTGATGGACTAATAAGCTGATATCAAACCAATTAACCACAGAATGATTGACGCCTTCTCTGTCTTTAGTATACATGCATTTTGAAGTAACCCACAGGAACTGCCAAGTAACGAAACTCTTATTATTTCAAATATTATTAATTGATGAAACGAGACAAAAGACCTGTTGTCCCTTGTGCAAAATTTACATAATCTCGTTTACTGTTGACTGTCAGTTGTCGATATGTATTCTTAAACAAATGGTCGTAAAGACAACATGAACCTGTCCTGTATACTTTTACTCTTTTGCGTTGGGCAGACTTGTGGCTTTGCTTCTTTGACAGACCCGTAAGTATTATATCCAGATGTATTGCCAGTTGACGAGGTAAAACATTCTTTTTATAGGATTTTCTACTCGAAACTTTCACAAAATTGTACACAAGTTAGCACTTGGATACTACACCTCTGAAATAAATGTTTTTCATTTGCTTTTAACAATCATGTCAACGTAGCTGCAACATTTGGTTTTAGAAAGATTGTCAATGGTCCACAGTCACCCTTCGCTATTCTCAGCAACACTTTAATGTAAAAGTTTAACCGTGACACTAAAGGTAAAAATGTGAAAACTTAAAAACCCATCAATCACTTTTCTTGCTTATTTGACACTTTTGAAGGTTCAGTTGAGAGAAGATAGAACTTGTTTTTCTTAGCTGTGAAGAACAGTTCGCTGAAAAATAAATTTTACCGAAAGGAGCCAAGCTGAACCGTTGGTGTGACTAATGATTGTTGATTCAAATCGTTCTTTAAAAACCAATTTTTAAAATCAAATAACGACACGTTAAAAACACCATACAGAGCAAAGCCACAATTTTTAAAACAATGTTGTGCCTGATGCGCTTGCGTTACACTGCAACTGAAGACCATTTTAAAGACGACTGGCTGTACATGAAAATTGAGCAGGCAAAGCGACACACACAAGCTGAAGTGTACGAAGTAAATTGGGATGGCAGGTTTTAATCAAAGTAAACGTCTGTTCCAAATTCGATTGAGCTTGAAAAGAAAAACAGCAGACAGAAAAGAACAAACTAGTCATGTCGTTTAAACACCTCGTTTGCGTACGAACCATTTTTTAAGTTTGAGCCTCGGGAAAAATGGCTTTTTGCGATGAAAAGAAGCTTCATTTATTGTCTACCAAAACCGAGTTATAGAAAAAAAGGAAATAATTTACTTGAGGTCGTGAAATCGCATTGCGTGCAATTATGTTGTTTACACTAAAATCAATCAGAAACTATTGATACCTAAATTTAAAAAAACTGCTGGTGGTAAAAACCGCTGATTCAAATCAAACAGAGTTGATTGGGAATAGGTGCAACAGAAGAATATGTTTGAAAACAGAAATGTTGGTAGGTTTTAATTTCTAAAATGATTGATTTAGTTTTTAAAAACACATATTTCAAATCAGATTTGATTAGAAATGTATGCACTGGAGAAGAATAGTATGTTTGAAGACAGAGATATTCAAACGGTTGTTAGTTTTTGCTTTCTAAAACCTAACGATCAATTTGATAAAAACACAACTTAAGGTAAGCTTTGTTGAATCTGTCGTTACCACGCAATTAGTGTCTGAACCAACTTTTAATGTTTGTTATACTGTGCACAAATACAATGCAATAAGTATAAAACCTTGTCCTAGTCCTGTCTTGAAACACTTCCCAAATAATTCCTCGTATTTTCGAGAATGTTCCGAAAAACTATATTCAAGAGATTTTACGAAAGTCCAGTTCAGTTTCAGCAAAAGTAAAAGGACCTTCGCAAGTCAGCCCATTAAGCTGTGGCACAAGCTCCATTCTGAAATACGTTTGTGGGCTCCTCGACGTCCGGTTCTGTATTGAAAGTGCCCGTCACTAAAGAGTTAAAGTAAACATAGATTAAAGAATAGGTGCCTAAATAAATCAGCGACATTCGAGTATTAGCCTTGGACGCAATGTTTAACAGTTTAACAGTTTATTCGCCATTCATAGAATTTACAAATTATGTACATATTTGTTTCTTAAAGTAAATAATGGCGAGGAAGTCAGATTTGAAGCTTTGGAGCTTATCAGGGGATCAGACTCCCTCCTATGTTAATACGGAATATTAAAAGGAAAAAATGAATAATCGTGACGAGATGTCGAGCAGAATATATACATTGATTTAAATTATATCTATTTGTGTCAGTAATTTGAGATCAAATCTCCCTTAAATTTCTTTGCAAATATATGATAGGATGCATTTTGCTTCATTTCATTGCTGAGTGAGTTAAACAAAGTTGGGCCTTGATATCTGACAGAAAATTGACGATAATTTGTTCTAACAGGAGGGATATGAAATAAATGTTTTGATCTAGTATGGTAGTTGTGAATGTCGAGAACAAACGTCGCTGTATCACAGTTGACACCTAAACAATGCTATTCAAAGCTTCGTCACATCCATGGCACATTGCCGTTGGTATGCAACAATGTGCAATGCAACAAATTGGAAGACAACCTTTTTTGAATTAGGTGTATCCTGGGGAAGTTAAAAGCAGGTTAGGCTACGTCAGAGACTGACTATTATTATGTTATTGTTTTCGCCCAATTCCGCCTCACCACTGCTTCTTGCTCATATCCCTTATAATTTGCTTTAGAAAATAGATTCAATAAAACGCGCGCTCTGATTGGCTTAAGACCATTTTCGAAATCTGGATAGAAAACTTGGATGACGTCACGCAAAAGATGAAGTTTTGAAAACTGCGAAAGGTCATGGCTTACTGTTTTTAGTAATAAAAATAATTATAATAATGGCCTTACTGTAGAATCCAATAGTTATTGCCATGTTGAATGTAAATAAAAACTAAAACCAATCGCTTCAAAAATGTGTAAGTTTTCAGCCGAACTTCAAAGAGAAAGTTTCAAATGAAATTTCTTCAAAAATTGTTCTTTAATATGCACTGAAAACTTCGGAACGAAATAAAGGCGAGCTGATCAAAATGTTTTACCAACCTTATTGAGGAAAGCAAAGGATAGCGAGCAAGATCTGGAACGCAGTTAATCAGGATCTCTCAGAAAAAGGAAACCAGCCGTTCGCTCTCGTTTCAATTGAGTAAAGTTATCGACACTTATCTAATCAATACCTTTCCCAGATACTCAGCAACTACCAAGACACTGGATCGTCTGCTCAATGGCGCTAGTTACGATAAAAGACTCCGACCATATTTACAAGGTAATTTTACTGAGTAGAAAAGCAAAGTTTAAGTTGAGGAAAGACATTGTTTGTACTGATTCAAGCCTTTCATATCAGTCACTTAGAGAAGAAAAACAGAACAAGCGTATTTTCAATGTAAACAGCGATGTAATCATTATTTTATTGTACATCAGAATCACTAGCAATCTTAGTCTAAGCAAATAGATTAATGTAGGCATTATTTTGTTTTTGTAACTGTGAATATAATTAGCATCTGTTACGGCGCTCTTGAAACCTATTTTTGTATTTGCGTCTTGTACAAATAAACAGAAGTAGTAGTAATAATAGTAGTAGTAGTAGTAGTAGTTATAAAAGTAGTAGTAGTAGAAGTAGTAATGGTAGTAGTAGTAGTAATAGTAGGAGTAATAGTAGTAGTAGTAGTAGTAGTGGTAGTAGTAGTAGTATAGTAGTAGAAGTAATAGTAGTAGTAGTAGTAACAGTAGTAGTAAAAGTAGTAGTAGTAGTAGTAGTAGTGAAAGTAGTAGTAGTGCAGTATATTTGTAGTAGTAGTAGTAGTAGTAGCAAAAGTAAGAGTAGTAGTAGTAGTAAAAGTAGTTGAAGCAGTAGTAGTAGTAGTAGTAGTAGTGCAGTAGTAGTTGTAATAATAGAAGTAGTAGTAGCAGTAAGGGGTCAGCGGCTGTCTAGTCACTCGTTTCGTGGCTCTTGCAATTTTAATCATTTATTTGTAAAGCTCTATCCATATTATGGTTAGGTACACACAACAGAGCGCGGTTCCAAATTAAAAGTGCTCGTTCCTTTTGCTTATTTATGTATTGCTACTACGTTCTAAGCTTCCTCAATTGCCGCCGAATGACAGCCTTTTTAGCCAACCTGACATTAGTGAACTTCTCTAGCTGAAATCGCCGCTGTTTCAATTGGTTCGGAAGCTTTCCACTTATCTTTTGCTGGAAACAAACTGTCCGCCATCTTGGATTCGAATTCAAAACATTGTGATTCTTATCAACTTCTACTCAATTCCATCTTGTTACTCTGTTGGGATATCAAGCAAAACCCCGGACCGCCGAAATATTCTTGTGGTTTATGCCACAAATCGGTCAAACGAAATCAGAGAGCGATTGAACGATATGAATGCTTTGAGTGCCTACACACTAAATGTATTCACATGACATAACTATAACGATTTGGGGGCCGACGCAAAGCTAATATGGTTGTACAGTCGATGCATGTTCCCGAACTTTTCGACATCGTTTTTGCTAACGACTCTCAAATCTCTGCAACATCTAACAGCTTTGAATGTTCTCACCCCCATGAAGCTTTCAACCAGGCCCCCCTTTCCACTGTTCTAACCCTCTAAACCGACGTGGGCCCCAAAGGCCAAGAAAGCGGAAGTTAAAATCATCTCACTAGATTGCAAGCAAGAATGGGTTTGGTAAGAACGATCACATAGTACGCGACTACAGCCTGGTCACCACATACGCAGAAAGATAATCAGTGATTTGAATCTGTCCAGCGCCGTGCTGCCCGTTTCGTTCACAAAGACTACAGCCGTCACAGTAGCATAACCAGCGTATTGCAATCATTGGCATGGCAAGACCTAGAGTGGAGGATAAGGGCAAACGACCTGACAATGTTTCATAAGATCCTGTCTTGCCAAGTCAATATTAACTTCCCAAGCGACCTTGAAGTCAACAGCAACCAAACTTACCCTACTCGAGCCAGCCTCCGTCACCCCTACCAATTCCGTCAGTATTTCTCTAGTATTACTGCTCATAAGTACTCTTTTTTTGTTAGAACCGTCTCGTACTGTACTGGAATGCTTTACCAAACTACATTGTAAATGCAAGTCCTATCGCGCTGTTTTGCTCTGGCCTTTCTAGCAACTGTGTTATTTCCTATTTTTTTATTTTTCTGCTGTTATTTAACAATTGTTTGCATTTTTGTAATTGTACCATCTCCAACTGATTATCCATTACCAGATTAGCATATGCTCAAAGTAATTATCCAAATTAAAGGTTAAAGTAATATTAGTAATAGTAATAGTAGTAGTATTAGTAGTAGTGGCAGTAGTAGCATATATACTATTATCATTTTTGTTATTATTGCTATTATTATGAAGTAAAAAAACCTTTGACTTAGATCTGACAACAACAAAATCAATGAAAGTGTAAGCAACTGCTCTTGTTTATTTTCATTTCATTTGTTGTTCTTGTTCTTTACTCTACTCTTAGCTTACTAGTCTGTTTCCGTCATCCTAGGCCCCCCGCTGAACGTGACTATTGACATGACAATTGTGTCCATTGGAGGAATAAACGAGATAAACATGGTTAGTGCTAATAGCAATTGAACGCAGACAATAGCATAAGAAACGTTCAGACGAAACCCAGACAAAACAAGACGAGAGTGAAATAACGCAATTACAACACACCACAACATAACACAACGTAACGCAGAGCATTTTCACACTATTCCATTTACGGCTAGAGACAAGACTGTACAGAACAAAATCGTATCGAATAGGAGATAAATAAACAAATAGATAAGAGAGAAAGAGCGAGCGACGGGAGAAAAGAAGGGAGTGGAAGGTGAGGGGAAAGGAGGGAAAGGGAAGAGGAGAGGAGACAAAAGTAGAGTAGATTAGAGAATAGTTAAAGTACTAGTAAAGGGGGAGACATTAGACCTTGGTGTTACAAAAAGCTTCTATTTGCTTCCTCTTAGGATTTCTCTTTGGACATGTTTTTCCGCCAGTACTGGAAAGACCCGCGGCTTGCGCACAATCTGACCGTGCCTATCGTTCTAGAAGGAAAGTATCGGAACCTCATCTGGATTCCAGATACCTACTTCTACAACGTCAGAATTGCTAAATTTCATAACGTGCCGTCAACGAACAGCCGCGTTTCGTTGAAGCCGAGCGGAGATGTAGAATACAGCATAAGGTATACGGATATTTATTGAACTTTCTCTCGAAACCGGGAATGTTGCTTTAGTTTCAGGTTGTTGAATCTCTTTCCATATCTGATTTAGTTTAGTTTTTAATTATAGACAATTACAAAGCCTTGGCTGTTACAAGACAACTATTTCACGAGGGCCTAGGCACAGTTTTTTTCTAAATTTCATTTGTTTTGTTTTATAGTGTTTAGCAACTTTTACAACAAAGATAGTAACTTTTCAAGAATAAATCATAAAAAACACAGTTAAGTAACAAATGCGTTTTTTAGTTTTCAATTAATAACAGTAAAAGTTGAATCAGAGCAAAATGCTTCCTTATTTCTCTTCAGAAATAGAAGATGAACATGAACTCATCAATTTAAGATAAATGTTACTGTTTGTGGTTCTGCAAATACTTGATAAACCAATCTGGGCACGAAACATGCAATAACATTGCGAACACATCGATATGTGTCCGTTCTCGATCTAATAGGACTGAAGTACTTCACAGAGGCAACGCTAACTCTCTCCTCGTAAACTGTTACAGCGATGTGGATTTACCACGCCAAGCTGAACGGTAGAGGGCTAGATCTTCTCAGGTTTTTCGAGTTGGTGCCGAAGCGCTTAAGCAAGATCTAGAAGGAATCTTTGGAGCTTCAATCTTTGAAGACTTACAATCACTCTTTTACTTCTGATAAGCTCTCAGTTGAAGAGTCTCTTTGGGAGCTCTTCATCAGGCAAGCGGACCGCATGACCGGCCCAACAAAAATATGAACTCATCAGCACAGAATAAATTGTTTCCATGCCATCTACGTTTGGAGAGTTTCTGCAACTGGGTTGGTTGCTTCCCATCTCACGTGAAGAGTTTTCTCAAACAACACAATGACAAAAGTTCAACTGGTTCGCGTGCTTATTGTAGACAGTTCTGGTTTCAGATGCACACATCAGTGACGCTGATTTGAATGTACACCATTGTAGTGCACGTTAGCTTGCATGTCGTTATGAAACTGCCAGACCATCTTAACGTACTTCTAAGGGCAACCGAACTTAAACATGATTTTATATGAAAGGCCCTCACAGCCGACAGTGTGACAAGACCGACAAAACCTTAGTTTTATCCACAAAGGAGGAAAAGGGACTGACCTGACAACAGAAAACAAGTCCATAGTACCTCTGCCTCTCTGAAACCGCACTGAATATCGAGTGGCTGGTCGTTTTTCAGGTGTGCTTGTAGTTTGTTCAAAAGAAATCTTGTCACTGAAGACCTTTATTGCAATGGACGGCAAGAAGATACCGCGGTGATTTTTTACAGGTTGTACAATTTCCTTTTCGCTTTTCATATTGGATGGTGGAGTTATCTTTGGTCATTATTTGGTGTTACTTACGGATCCGACATTGTCTTGAACACCTCGGTGAATTGAATGAGCAGTTGTGAATGCATGCAGAGTAGATCTCAGCTGACGTGGAATTCAAGCTTGTTGCTTTGCCATTTGTTAGACTGAGAAGTCTAAAGTAATAGGTGCCAACCATTGTTGCATTTTCTAAGTAATTTCTCCTCAAAGCTTAATTCCCAGATGACGAATCGGCGCCAACTCTTGCGTTAAGATAAGCCTTTCAACCCAGGTAACTCTCTCGATTGCTTATTTTAATTGATTTAACCTACTTTAGTCAGGGCAGGGGTACAGACACTGGCGAATGCTGCAAACCAATGGACAGGGGAAACACGACAGTAATCAGGTGATATTAGTGCATTTGATATGAACCAGCAAGATTCCGAGCGAGGTTCGATAGCGTAACAAACTGAAGACTAACACTTCCATTCACTGTCCAGAAAAGGCAGTGATTAGAGCCTTCTTCTGTGAGCTGTCCTTCACGTGAAAGACGAGTTTCGCCGAGGGCAGCGATGCCAATCTTGTACCACGCAAGTTCTGTATCAAAAACGGCACTTTGTTCAAGTCTATTTTCCACGTCACGGTCAAAAAAGAGAGATTTAACTTTTAACTTGTGCACAGTACTTAAGCGATACAGTATCGTAGTTAATAAGGATTCACAAGATTAAGATTTGCAAATGTTTGAGAGTTTTTAGAAAGAATTTAAAACGGAAACTGATGGTGAGCGAGTTGTTACTTTTGAAGGAAAACTGACGAGTTTTGGATTTTGCTTAAATTTAAAATACTAACAAGATTTTTTTTCTTCTAAACCTCTTGTAATATCGTCCTAACCACGACCTGGTATTTGCCGGGTCTGACTGGCTCAAAAGTACTTGTGCCTGTGACTAGTGTTACGGGGAAGCCAAGTTGTTGCACTTGCATTTTCAATATCCTACCATATTTCAATATATTTCATATTTCCAAGAACCAATGTGGCAATGAAAGGAAATAAAACAAATAAATATCTGGGTCTTCGTTTTTCCTTTCAACGTACTCTTCCGAAAAAAATGGTTGAATGCCCCGAATGGGACTCGACCCCATGTCTCCTGGTCTCTAGTAAGGGGTGATAACCACTAAACCACCGGGACTCACAATGCTGGCAACGCAGCAAGTCTCAGAGTATAGAGTTATCATCGTGAATGATCCCTGGGACCCAATGGTTTCTTACGTTGCAAGGAAAAACGAAGACCCAGATACTTATATTCATATTTCCGAGTTCGTTACTCAGACATTTAGTTTAAAGCACTAGTTTGGTATTCAATGTACTTGAAGAAAACACAAATGCCTTGTATTCATCAGAATAACAATGACAGCCAGCTGCCTCATGGACTTCAGGAATTTTCCAATGGACACCCAGACTTGCAACCTGGATATCCAAAGCTGTAAGTACTTCATTTCATTTTGTAGAACCAGAAACGAGTCTGCCTCCTGTTTCAAACTATTGGAATACATGTAGGCAAGGACTTTTAAGAACCTGAAAGCTAGAAAAGTGAAGGTGGAGGACAGTTTTTTGTTCGCACGAGTTTATCCCTCACCTTCTCACTTGCTGGATTATTTTCTAAATCAACTGGAATTTTTATGGTGTTTACACCAAACAGGATTTTTTCCTATCTCTTGCAACCATATAAAATGTTCTTCCAAGCTTGAGATTGCCAAAATTCCACTCATAAACGACCCAACTGCTTTTCCCCACATGGGTGTAACTTCATTTTTACAACAGTATACCATGAAAAACAACGCTATTACTAAGTGTGTCAATCATTTCTACTTTCCCTCATGTTTATCTACCTGCTAACGTAGTGATCTAAAGTAACCCTATGTAGCCATGTCATTAAGGATGCTATTTATTTTTGCGTCGTTGCATGTTCCTTGTACTTACGTAAAACATGTTTCTCCAAGATTCCTACGACAAGTTAAATGTGGACTACTTCTGGAAAAACACCGATGACAACAAACTGCAAGTTCTGAAGAAAGAAATGCCTGAATTTGAGTTACATTCCACCCATAAAGAGAAACACGCGACCGTTTATGTAACAGGTGAGGAAAGTCAATCTTAACATATCGTAATAAGGGTAATACACAAAAGAAAAACTGAAAAATGATTGGCCTTGGAAAAATCATACAAAAATAACAGAACATATATTAATAAAACTGTATAATATCATATCTTATAATATAATAATAAAATACCATGCAAAAAATACATAATGAAATAATAAAATATAACACAATACACAGCAAAAGAGTATAATATACTCTAAAAATATAATATAAGATAAAATAATTTAATAAACCAAGGAAAATGTTTAAGTCAAGGATGAGGCGCTGGTAGTTGTTTCTAACGAAACCTTGGGTTGTTTCTTAAAGTTCCAGGTTTGAAAATGTTGTGTTTGTGCTGTCCTAGTCATATCGTTTAAGTAAAACAGCAAAAGAGATTGAGGTAGAAGTAACTTTGTTATTGTGTCGTTTTCTTCTAACGAAGGAGACACCTAACTAATATAACGTAGAAAACCTGTATGTTAAAATGATAAAACCATGCTACGTTTAAGAACACATTAATTGTCTAATATCTTATCACAATACAAAAAAGATCATAACTATATATAAATATAGTAAACGCTATTGAAACTGTCCAAGCCTATAGTCCTTAACATATTACGTGCTTCACATTACATCCTTGGGACAACTGCTCTCTATTAGACCTTCTATGTCCAGGTTCTTTATGTTCTTCTAACTGGCTTAGCGAGCTTAATGTTCTTGCTCAGTATTTTAACTTAAACTGGTACGGGCCAAAATCTCTTAGTGTGTGTTTTCCAAATGAACGGAACATTAAAATCTGCATTTCTAAGACTATACATTGGGTTGCTTTAATTCGGACAATTAAAGTACTGTACTAGGGAATGATTCGTTCCGGTGATAAACGAAATCATTAATTGACAGTGAATGAATGAAACTTACTTAACTTAAGTGGCAGCAAATGGTAGTGAGTGTAATGTGACAATTAATGTGAGGGGTGAAATGTTTATCATGGCATTGACCAAATATTTTTAACCACCAACCCTTGGATTTCACGTTAGATTTATTACATATTCAATATCGAAATGCTCGAAAGGCTTCGTTCAAACAGACTACCCATCTGTTAAAAAAATAAAAGTGAGTTAACCTCTCTGTTCTACGCTCTATGTATGGCATTGTCTTTTTATGAAACTACCGAAGACGCAAATTAAAACGTTTTTAATATTTAGAAAAAAGCATCTGTTTTGACGTTTGCTATCACTAAAGTTTTAATATCAACTTTAAATTTTTACATTACTATGAAAAACTATTTTCAATATATTATTATAGTATTTATACTAAATGTTAAAGGAATTAGTTTAGATTGAAATCAAGATTAGGGGAATGTGAACACTGATAGATCAATTTATCACAGAAGAGTGTACACATTTTTGAAAAAAACAAATCTGACTATTTTTGTTACTATTGTTATTATTATTATTATTAAAAATATTATTATTATTATTATTATTATTATTATTATTAATGCTGTTGTCACTAATATTATTATTACACACTTTCAAATGATTTCTACAATATGTTTTTCATGAACAAGAAAGCTTTTTACAATGCTGTTTACTACAAAGGTTTTTTCAGTTAAACATTAAACAGAAAAGACTGACTGTAGAAATCTTATCGTAGTTCACCAAATCCATGTAACTTGCTTGTACACGTTCCTAAAGATCTAAAAAATTGCTTCGACAGTGGTATTTTACTTATTACGGCCATCAAACACTTTGACTGTATTTCAGGAATATTTACCAACCTAACAGTGCAGTTTATGTTCCACCGCCGTATTGGCTACTCGTTGCTGCAAATTTACGCGCCAACATTTCTGATAGTGACATTGTCCTGGCTATCATTCTGGGTCTCTAAAGACGCAGTACCTGCACGAATCGCTCTCGGAGTAACAACAGTCCTCACGATTGTCACGCTGATGGCATCCTTCAGACAATCTGTACCAAAGGTAATTATGATAGCAGGTGACATATGTCCTTAGAATTGTTACGCTTATGGCATCCTTCAGACTTTCTGTACCAAAGGTAATTATTATAGTGGGTGAAATACGTCCTGACATTTATCACCCTTATGGTATCCTTCAAACGGTCTGTACCAAAGGTAATTATGATAGTGGTTTCACACGGCCCCACAATTTTCACACTTATGGCATCCTTCAGACGATCTGTACCAAAGGTATTTATGGTGGTGGGTGAAATACGTCTTGACATTTATCACCATTATGGCATCCTTCAGACCATCTGTACCAAAGGCAATTACGATAGTGGTTTCACACGGCCCCACAATTGTCACACTTATGGCATCCTTCAGACGATCTGTACCAAACATAATTATGATAGTGGGTGACATACGTCCTCACAACTGTCCCGCACAATCTTGTTTCAAACAATATGTACCAAAGGCATAGCACTTGGTAATATTAGTTCAAATCTTGTCACGCTGACAGCATCCTTTGGACAATCTGTACTAACAGCATAGCTCTGGGTAATATCAGTTTTCATACTGTCACGCTGATAGTATCCTTCAGACAGTATGTACCAAAGGCACAGCACTGGGTAATGACAGTTTTAATGATAATAATAATAATATTAATAATAATAACAATAAAAATAATAATAATAATAATAATAATAATAATTTATTTACTTATATTGCGTGTTACATAGGCAGATGCTCACATGCGCATTACAATGCAATAATCTTATAGCACAGTCTTAACAACAATTTTGACAATCCCAATATCACTGAAACTTAAGCATTTAGTTTTAATACTGTCACGCTGATAGCATCCTTCAGACAATATGAATCAAAGGCATAGAAATGCGTAAAATCAGTTCTCACACTGTTACACTGACAGCATCTTCAGACAATCTGTACCAATAAAACAGCAATGGGTAATATCAGTTCTCACATTGTCACGGAGATAGCATCTTCAGACATTCTGTACCAAAAGCACAACAATGATTACTTTCAGTTCCCACACTGTCACAACGATATCATCTTGAGACAATCTGTGTTTAAAGTAAGGTAATCGGTAACACCAGTCCTCACAACTATCACGCTGATTAATTATTTCAGAAAAGCGATAACAACATTTCTCAGAGTCGTCACGCTGACGGTATCCTTTAGACAGCCTCTACTGAAGGCTAAACAATGGTTAGTTTTATTTATCACAGTTTTTATACTGATTCCATTTTTTAGAAGACCTGTACCAAAGGTAAAAACCTGGTTAATGTTATTTCCCACAATCGTCAGACTAATGCCATCCCTTAGACAGTTCTCATGCTTGTTGTCCATTGGGTGAATAGGAGACTTACCGGAATTTCATAAACTTATTTGTTTTTTTGCGTTCGACGTAAGGAGAACGCAATCCTAATCTGGAGTTGGATGGTCTCCCTGTGTTGTATATGGCAAGAA
>JAOBRG010081886.1:0-20640 GCA_027574985.1 Umimayanthus nakama | reverse complement strand
CCCCCCCCCCCCCCCCCCCCCCCCCCCCCCCCCCCCCCCCCCCCCCCCCCCCCCCCCCCCCCCCCCCCCCCCACTAGGGTTCCGACAGATGTTCAAACTTTAGTCTAAAACATCCCGCAGAACCCCCGCCAGTAAAATGTGTGAGTGGGGCCTCTGGGTGCTGCACATTAATAAAGATTAATCTGAGTGTTTTGCAAGGAGTTCGTATTAAATATTTACATCATGTTGTGCCGCAGGAGCTAACCTTGCACTCGGTAAGCAAGCGACACAGTCCTCTACTTACCATGCCTTTGGTGTCGCATCGCACGCTGTCGATGGAGATGATAATGTCAATTACGGCGGTGGATCATGTACACATACACTCAATTCCGACAAGCCTTGGTGGAGGGTTGACCTGGGTTCTACCAAAGTTGTCAGAAGGGTTGATATTTACAACCGCGGCGACTGCTGCACTGATCGACTGAATAATTTTGAAGTTCGCATCGGTAGGTGTTCTTAGCTTTAACTGCTTGTTTTTTCGTGATGTCATCAAAACTGAATGATTAACTATTTGAGCCTGTAAACACATGTTTTTCATTACGTACAAGCCAGTTTCGTGCAACTTGCTAAAAAACAAACTTCGTGTAGGTAGCCAAAACTGCTTTTATGCCAATTAGTCGCCAGTCAAAAAAAATCCACCCTTGCCATACACGCTTTTTTCTTTATAAGAATAAACTTTATAAGAACAGCCAGGCTGTTATTTGGCTAAAACGTAAAGCAAATGTATGGGGAAATTTAAGAACAACCCCAGGCTCAGCAAAAATTTACTGGTTCTTAAGAGAAAATAGCGTGTACGCCTTCGGGGTCCTTAGTTAATAAAAAAAACTTTTAATTAAGTAACTATGTATGCGTGTATGTTTGTATGTAACCGTATGTATGTATGCATGTACATGTATGTAGGTTTGAAGGTATGTAGGTATATAGTTATGTAGGTATGTTTGATTTAATTAGTTTTCTGTTTCATTGTTCAAGATATGAAACACTGCGCAAATCATTCCTCAATTACTAAATAAATCCTTTGACAATGACATAACTTTGTGTCGCGCACTTTTTACAACAGATAACAAAAATTCAATTTATTACACTGCAAAACATATAATAAACTGCACTTTATTAAGTAAAACACTAGCTACTACTTAGTCATTTTACATATATTACACTTCTTGCATAAATGTATCTCACATTTCAAGAGTTATTCATTCAAATTGTAATAGTTTAAACGATTGAGTGATTTTGTCGAATTTGTAATAGATTTCGCAATGTACAATGTAATGTAAAATGCCATTTTTTTTATCTGTACCTGTATGAAAGCATGCAAGCAAGCTTTAACGAAACTGCGTTGCAGAAAACACAAAAAATTGAGAAAACCGAGAAAATCGTCACAAAGTCAGTAAGATGAATTAACATAATCTACATTGCGAGAATCTTGAAAAACTGAGAAATCCGTGTTTTTCGTCATCGAGTCCATTTCTGGACATAAGTGCCCCAATACACTAAACATTTTAAGCAACACAAAGAGAACAAGAAACACACATCAGAATGTAGAAACTGAACCAAATTCTAAAAACAAAACAAAAGCAACTCAGACTCATTCTATTTACAGAGCCAACACGACCACACATTCAAAGAAATAGGCCGTCGGTTGTAAGTTTAAGTCTTAATTGAACGAAAGCCCATAGCTATTATGTATTGACTTGCTTAACAGTGTTCTAAACAAACACTCTATCCATTTTGAAGGGAACAATGTCGACTACAAGGCCAATCCGTTGTGCGTTACTGGAATGGATTTCACCAATCAAATTTCTGGTGCTTTGATTTGCAACACTGCTAGGAACGGAAGATACGTCAGTGTTCACTCGGCTGGCTACGGGCACCTCACTCTGTGTGAAGTAAAGGTGTACTCGGAAAAGTACTAGGTATTGTATTAACATCTTATCCGCAGTTAACATCAAATTTTATGACCGTTCTGACTGTCTAGTGTGCAGAACCCTGCATGTTATTTTGGTACAATAGCAGGGATAGATCATTTAACAGAAGAATAGAAAGATATGTAGATTGTTTGATTGATAAATAGATACATAGTTCTAGAAATATTATATTAGTATTATTAATACTAATAATTATAGTAACATTAATATTATTAATAATAATAATAAAATAGTAGTAGTATCAGTAATAGTAAAAGAAATAGCACAGTCAGGCGCATACCCAAAATCGGGTATACCATTTTCTGTTGTCTGATTGGTCCAGACAAAACCAAAACATTACCCATGAAAGATTGGGTTCTGCAGCGTTTCGACAGAGAACCAAGGCAAACTGTGGAGGTCGCTTTGTAAATTTGATTCTGGTCTTCTGGGGGTAAACTGATCATTGTATAGCACCTTTGAGCATCTTCATATGGAAAAAGCACTATATAAATGCACCACTTTACTTTTTTTTGTTTTACTTTTGTAAAACTGTACGCTAGAAATGAGATAATGGGAAGGATAACTGAAAGGCAGTGCGAATGCAGTTAATTATAGCACATGCGGAACACTGGTTTTATCGAAAAATTCCCATGAGAATATATTCATATGTGTACTGCGTATAAAATTCACTAGTAATAATTTCAAGTGATTTAAACTTGTCCGTTAACAAATGCAGATGCACAAGCAAGTTAAGCCAAGTGGAGGAAAGTTTTAACGTAATTTGTTTCTACAACTAGTAGCTTTCATTTCATTTCTCAATCTCCCTGTGCCTCACTGTCTGTGCAGTTATTTTCTTGTATATCATTTTTTACCCTGTATAAAGAGCAAAACTTCAAAGGTTGTTAGTCAAACTTTTTTGCAGTACTACATAGTCTGTACATATGATAGAGTAGCAAGCGGTCAGACCAGTATATTTCAATTATTTGACCTCAAGACTGCAAGAATATGTTAATGCAGTGTTGCAATAACTTATTGACAAAGTTGTCAGCTGGGCCTGGAGTTAGCAAATGATATAAATGAAAAAGAACTTCTGAACCTTCTATAACAGAAATGTCCAAAAAAAAAACTGAGGAAACACTGTAAATACTATGTGAATGCAGATGTTCACCTAAAAATATTGTATGTAACACATTTAAAATCACCCTTTTATATACATTCACCCTAAAAGGTTCTCAGACCACAGAAGAAAATAAGACTCCAATGTCAGACATTAAAGTAAAACAAAAGAGCTTATATTAGTAATTTCTTCAGTGTCTGTGTTTATTTTAGGATTTGTCTTTGCATGATTTAAAATTTATTTGTTGAGTTAACCATTGTTCCAGTGCCCCCCCTCTTGGTGGAGATGGTTTCCTTGATAGCTTTTATTACAATTATTACCTTTAAATCAAATACACCATTACCCAGTTTAACATGAAATTTCCAGGAGCAAGGTCAGTACAACTGCAACCCTCTTGTTGGCTGGTGTTGTTATTGAGGTTTGTTGGTGGTTTTGGACCACATTAATATTGTTACATCAGGAGTATAAACAATACTTTGGTAAAAAAAGTTCTTGATCAGCGATAGCTTTTCAGGAATAAAGCAGCTTTTTGTTTGCCAGTGAATACTTAACCAATCCTATGCACCAGTTAACTTAAATCGAAACCCTTGCCCCTTTCTGCAGCCATGGCGTTGTATAGTGGTGACAATATTGGTATCTCTTGGCTTAATTCGCTGTCACAAAGTTTTCAGCCATGGTACATTTTAACAAAACAGTGGCAATTGTGGAAAGGTTGTTAAGAACCATTCCAAATACCATGTTTTAAACAAGTAACCAACCCCCTTCCCCTTCTTGCTGCAGTTTTTCAAAGGCCCCTAGTTTCCCTCCAGTTCGCCTACACCTAACTAACAAAAGTTAAAGGTTCCATAAATGATTTCAAGTGTACTTCTACAATGCTAATCTATTTTTTAGTGCTAATATTAACTAAGAACAAAATGACTTGAAAACGGGGCAATCTATTAGTGCAATCCAGGAACTTTCACACACTAAAATTAGACCCAGCTTGCAACTTTCAACTTGGGAGTGCTCGGTGCAGCATTAGGCAAATATGCATAGTGCTATGAAAAGGGGTCTTACCCCTGACAAAAACAATTCTGACAACCCGTTCCCGTTTTGACCAACAAGCTAACAATATTTTAAAGTTATGTGGCTTTTAGGTTAAAATTGCACCGAATGCCTGAAAAAAAACCAAAGAAACAGATTAACATGTTGAAACATTAAGTATAACAATTATGTACTGGTAAACATACAACTAATTGTACACATGTAACCAATTTTTTAGTCCCTAAAAGCTATGTATTGGTTACAATGATCTTCAAACTATGTATTCACACAGCTATTTAATTGCCATAATAGGCCAATTAAGTTTATTCTCAGTTGTGGGATGAAAAAGGGTTCAGTATATTCTTTAGCTGCAACCTAAAATAAAAGCACAACTTGTCTTTCAACGGAATAATGCAGGCAGTATACTGAATCTGAAATTAAAAATGAATAGTTAAATATATTTGTAAGTCTAAGTTTTGAAAAAATAATTTTTGCTTGGATATGTAAACCCCCTATCAACAAAACTGATTAACATAAAGAAAGTTTACATTAAATAACCAAACATTGTTTAACTGCATGTTTACCATATAATTGCACTGTCTTCATGTACTTTCCTTTTAGACAAGTTGTGAGGAACAAGTGACTTTAATTCTTTGAGTGGTCACTGCATGCAGTTTCACAACTTCGATCCCTTGATTTTATAAGAATGTATATAGATGTTGATAGTGTCAATAGTGTGGTTCAGACTGAAAGGTTAAACAGTAATCAGCTGAACTACATGATTACGAATATAAAAAGTTATCGTGACTGGATGCAAACTGGATCAAGACTTTGGCTTAGCTTGGCATTATTAAAGTCTGGACTGCAGTGGTAAAATATGGAGCCTAGCTAGCAAAAACGTATACTGAAACATGTTGCCAAACTTTCGAGTCCTTGTTAACTTCCTCGAGACAGGAATCATTATTCTCTTCACCTTTGGGTTTCCTGATGTGCTCACTGATTCACTGATTATTTAAATAGCTGCACCAATACAATCACTTAATTAAAGTGCATGTAAGGTGTGTCAGCAAACAAATCGGCGATCGAAAAGCAGTCCACTTTTCCAACGTCGAGAGAGCTACACGTCTCGAAAAAAGTTGTGCACGTCTGACATTATTTCACCATGTTGACCAGAATTAACTGTACAATTCAGCTATAATTTTTTTAAAGGCAACGTTTTACTCCTTCTACCTTATTTTTTTCTGTTTTCTTGACTGTGGTGCCATCAAAAACTCTACGATGTATCGCAAACGGTGGTTGTTTACCAGACAACTACATTTCTGCTAAACGACTTGCGCCACATTTCTTCTCGATTTCTCAATTTAAAATACTTCATGAATATGGTTGCAAAATGCCATGCGAAAAGGAGTGGAACAAATAAAGAAAATGGTTGGAAAGCCAAAATTTAAGTGTTCAGTTTCTTGAGCTAACTTGGTAGCCATTGATCACGTGACTCATATACAATACCCAATTTGGGAAATGCGCCGGACTATAGTTTTAGTAAAGGTATTAGTATTAATATTACTAGTAGTAATAGTAATAGTAATAACTAATAGTACTAGTAATAATAATAGTAAAAGTAATAGTAGTAGTAGTAGTAGTAGTAGTAGTAATAGTAATAGTTATAAGTAATAGTTTACTTACTACTTTTCTTATTATATTTTTCAACAGGCAAACGACAACGCTCGAAGTAAAGCAATTAGATAGCTGTGTTAAGAAACGAAAAAGTCTGGTAATGGTTTTTTATTCAGTTGGTTAGAGTAAAAATTGTGCTAAACCTCATAAAGAAAATAAAAATGGTTGAAATTGAAACTGACAGCCGCCTTGACGTCTTGAAGTAAAATAAACAGTTTGAATTATGATGCTCGCATACAATTATAAGACAAAATTTTTTAAACAATTTTCTACCATCATTTAGATAATTTCATAAGCTCTACGTTGATATATATGTTTGTGGGTATCCGATGCGTATTAACGGAGTTACGTACGGAAAACTGAAAACACCGCTCAAGGTGAACGCTAACCTTAAGATGTAGTTTATTTTGCTGTCTTTGTCAGGATGAAGTTCAAAGTGTCTTTTGCACACCTGAAGACTTTGACAATCATGTTACAGGGACTGCGGAGCAGGTGGGACCGTGGAAAGACACCTTAGCCCCTCAAATATTTTTAAGTTAAAAATTATAAGAAGTTAGTAAGAAGAAATGTCTTCAGCCCCCAAATATCAAAACACCAATGAGCCCTTCCCCCTTCCCCAAATCTCAATACTGCTCCGCAGTCCAGGGACCTTACGCAACGAGGACTGGAACGTCGACGAGAACGTTTCAAAACAATGGATTTAATAACAAAATACAATGACATCACGCGGAATGCAAACCGCTGGCCACCTTCACGTCGTCTTCCTTTGGGAACATAACGTGAGAACTCACTTTTGTGGTTTTCAGAGAGCATTAACAAAGACCTTATCATTTCAATATCCCTGCGCCTTCAAAACTAGAATTTAATTTTTTTATGTTCACACATAATCACGCAAAATTAAATAGAAACGAATGAGTTATACACACAAGTAAAGGGAAAACCAGAATTCGCAGAAGTTCAATTTTCAGCAGCCGTCTTGGTTGACGTTCCTGTCCTAGTTGCGTAAAGGCCGATTTACACGGTGCAACTTTTGACTACAACTGTTGCACGCAACTCTCTTACGCCATACATAAAAACACGAGTTGTTGCATGCAACTCAAAAAAGAGTTGTAGGATTTTGAAACATGGCTTAAGGGTGTATGCAATTTTTACATTTTTGCAACAAATTAACACGAGTGGGTAGGCTTGTGGTATATGTTTTTGCAACACTGCAGCGGAGACGAAGAAGTACGCAAAGAAGGCCGTATTTAATTCAGAAGAAACAGAGACGCCTGGCACAAAGAGCCAATTCTTTAATATTGCCAAAGCAGTGACTATATGAATGAGGATGCAAGAACAGAAGCAGTTGCTACAACAGTTAACAACGCAGTTCAGCGGCTCTCCGCCATTTTACTTGTTATTTCAGCCAGTCTCCTTTTAGCGGACCGAGAAAATTGCACACGAATTTTTCGTGTTGTAAGGCCAAAAGTTGCACGCGTGTAAATGTTAGCTAAAATATGTTGCAGGCGAGTTGCACGCAATAGTTGTAGGCAAAAGTTGCAGCATGTAAACCGGCCCCAAGGTCCCTAGGGTGTTGTGCAGCACGGTTTTATGCTAATGAGCAAGGCTCTTATGTGTGTGAAAATAATGTACTCCGTTTTAAGTTTCCAAACTCTTAAGCAACTGTATACGTGCATTGTTTTCCTTCTATCTTTGGCAATCATGTTGTGCAGCAAGGTTGTATGTAGTTGGACACGGTTCCTAGTCAAATCAGGGAACACGGAGCAGGGGCACCTGGGACACTTACCCCCGTATGTTTTTTAGAATTATAAAGAGTTAGTTAGTTAAGGCGCTTTGTTCCCCCCCCCCCCCCTCAAGTATCGAGTAACAAAGGGTGGACCCCCTCCCAAAATTAAAAGCTGCCCCGCGGTCATAGCAAAAGTGTACGAAATGTATATATCTAGTTTATGTTGATTCGATTCACGTTAATCGGTGCTACATTTGTACACGGTTGTTCTCTTATCGTTATGTCGTAGCTTGTGTCATTGCTTGTGTTACATCGCCTCAAGCACTTCGCTCGCTTGCACATTAGGACTCAGTATTAGGAGTGTTCTTCACGAGTCAAAATTACAAGTTTGAAGCTGGTTCCTAGAACATAGTGAGCTGATGAACAAAATAAACTGCACAAAAAAAGCGAACGAAATAAATCCTGAATGATACTTACAAAAGAAATGTTGTATTCCGCGAAAAAGTGAATCGACAACAATGTATCATAACTTCAGTCCACTAATTACAAGCCCAATTCACTTCAGTCGCCCTCCTGAGCGCTGTAACCGCGCTTAACGATTTCCACGAATACCGCTGACCATAAAAATTTAGAAGTTTGTCGTTAACAGCTTATAGGTAACTGTTCTGTTATGTTGAGCACTCTTTGAATTGAAAACGCCCATATTATTTCCGTTGTCTTTTAGACTTATGTATAATACCGCTTTGCAATATGCATTGCTCGCTCTTTTGAACTTTAACGACTGGTGTTCAAAAACAATATGTGCCATTGCTTGTCAGTGTGAGATGTGTTGAATGCTCGCTGAGCAATTGGCATACCTCAGTTTTCAAACTACTCTGAGGCCTCAAAGGTCGAAACAGGACTGTCTGCGGTTTGAGTTTGTATCTACTTAGGTTATAAGTTGTTAGTCTCTAAAGCACTTTCTGCAATCATTTTTTCCTTCCTATTCGTTTTTATTCCTTCTTTTTTCTTTGCAGCTTTAACTGAATCAGCAGCGGCTATACTGTTCTTGTTTTAGTGGACATATCATTGGTAATATACGCAACTATTTATTTTATCCCCAAACAAACCTCATAAAAATTATTGTGGGTGGGGGAGGTGCCGTGGAGGAATTAGAAATATTTGCATCAGGTTAAAAAATGCATGTAATCATAGTTTCAAAAACCAAATTGATAATATTTGTATCAGGTTAAAATGTGCATGAAATCATATTTTTTAAAAACCAAATCGAGGAGGAAGTGGGACAGAGATCTTTAAGGCATGCTTTTCATAGGTAAATGACATAACCTCTGAATTTGGAATTGATGCAAAGACTAAAATGAACAGTTTAGGATGTAATGCCAACCTGGTCGGAACGTATGCTTCTTAATCTGCAGTTTATGAAGTAACAGGGGGTTATGCTATATTTCATGATGATTATTAATGATTGCTTTAAGCGTGCCAATATAAATCATAGTAGTGTTTGTGGATAAATATAGAAAACGGGAAATGGAAGACATAAATTTTTCTGCCTTAAAATGATAAGTTTTTTTTTATGAAACACATTTGTAAGTTTCATTTGTGTGTTTTGAAGAACAAGAAATAAAAATGTTAAGATGGTGCAAACTTGCATGAAAGCAAGTGGTTCGTTATAGAAAACGTGCAGCAGTTCATAGCTAAATTATATGTTTATATGCTTAAGTTCATTGTTGCCGGATGTATTTCATATAGAAATATTTGTTCTTATGAATTCAATAAAAACCCTGCCATTATTAAATTATGCTTTCTACAAATTTTCAAGACCTTTTTAAAATATGTCTTAATTTTCCTATAGTTATAAATCGATTGCATTCAACTTTACATTCTTTTGATTCTTTTACTCAGCAATAGAACAACTTATTTCATACTTCTAAATTACTAGGAGGAGAGAAACAGTATAAAGTGCTTGCGGCTAAAACAACAATGTCATAAGCTGTGAAATGGTCTGGGAAGAGTTCGTGGGGCCTCTTCTCTCGGTTCCTCCAGTAATTTCAGCTCTCTCTACACTTTAATTTAGTGAGTGATATTTTTCATGGGTTTACTTGTTCCTTTTTCGGAATTTTCTCGATACAGAAGTGCAATATCTTCCCCTAAAAAAAGCAAAATAACTTAATACTGTCACCATCGACGCTTACCAGTGGAGAGCTACGCTATTTGCGGCTAACCCAAAAGGTCTTCAAAACACACCTGGCCACTTGTTGGCTATATTTATTTATTCGTCAATACTTACATCGCCTTTGGAGTCTAAACAGTCAGTTCCTTCTATATACGTTTTAATACTTATATATATTATATATTATATAAGTATATATAATGTTTCGAAATATGACGTCAGCAGCTAACCAGTCTTGTACAACTCGCATCCGTTGTGTACTTCCACTTTTTAAATGCAAGATAAACAAGTTCCTTTTACATATAACCCACAAATGAAATGATCTTAGTGCTTTTCCGGATTTCCGACTTGAGGTGCGTAGCGCGCTTATTGTGTGGCTGGAGTGCTAATCTGTCTGCTATGTCAACTACAACAGGAATATATTGAAACTGAAAGAACTTACATATTGGACTCTAACAAAAAATAATAACACTTGAAGCGTTTGTAGTTAAAAACGGATATGACAGTTCCTTTAACGACCTGACATTTCCATTTGAAAATGCAATGTTTAGTTGTCGAAAGCTTTGTTATACGAGCTGGCAGAGGATAAGTACCTGGAAAGATTGTCAGTGTTAGTTTGAGGCACAACTTTGGAGGAGAATTTCGAGTTCCTCTGGTAAAAGAGTGGCGGAAATCTTAAGATAATTTATAATTTTATTCACAGGTTTAGGGATGACGAAACGTTACTCAGATATCTGACAAACATATCTCGACACGCTATTACCTACAGTAAACTGCGAATGAAACAGAAATGGAACTTCTCAAACTGTGTTTTGTTCTCCTTGGCTGCGTAATTCTCGACTCAAGTCTTTGTGAGGATTCTGAGCATTTTACTGTTTACAGAAACGAAGGCGCATTTGGTGACAAGTTTGATATTCCTAACATAACATGTACTACAACTGCCTCGAGCTCGAAGTGTTCTCAATATGGAGCTAATAACCGTAGTGAAGACCAGTGTCTGTGCAAATGTCCTTCTTCAAACGCCACATTCACGTTTCACAACGGTGCATTTGGCTGCATTGACGACAAGATAACCCGAGAAATCGAAGGTAAATTTTCAACCACCTAAAAGAGCCGAAAAATGCAAGTCTTAATCGAGTCTAATAGTATTATTAGAGTATGTTGTGATGCCAAACATCAGTTTGTTACACTAAAAGAACCTTTTTCTACCCTTGCATGAATAGTTACAGAAATTAGAGAAACAGATACTGCATTTTACGATTAACTCAGTGCTTTTGTCTCACTATACTATAGAATGGTATGTTTTGAGTCGATGGAAGTATTAGTACACATGCATGTGCGTAATTGTAAATAAAATTTAATTTCTCTTTATATAACTATTTCAAATTAAAATTTTGCGTGTGATCGTTTTTTAACTGATTGAGATTTAGGAGGAGTAAAGGTGTGTTTCATTCTTTGCTTTGCAATTAACTCAGGAGTTGATATTGCCATAAAATATTTAAGAATTTAGTTTTGCTAGCTACTTGTGCATACATTTTCAAAACTGAATATGGCATAATATCGAATGTAAAATATTGGTAAACAAAGCCAAGCTGATGTGTTCAAGAACAATCTATATAGATTTAAAACGTTATTAAAAAGCCAGTTGCATAACTTATTTAACTTATACCCGGATCGAACACATATTAATAGATATATGGACAAAGCCTTAGCAGGAAAAAACAAAGAAAGTTCGATATAGGTTTAAAGTCCGAATACATGGCAGGTTCCATCCCGGGAGACTGAATGTTTCTTTTCGATTACATGGCGAAACTCAGCCCGGGCTGAGTATCAAACCTTTGCGCTGGAAAATCTCTTGTCAGAATAATTATTTGAAAGAGAACGTAATCAAAACGCTTTTACTATCTTCCCTTATACCATTACTTGATTTCTTACTAAAACAATCCTAAAAACTTGAACTAAAATGCTTGGAGCATGATTGCTCTGACATCTCTTAGTAGAATCTTACCCATCTACAGAAAAACAAGTTCTACTCTAATCATCTTAGGCTAAGATGTTAACTTGAACTCAACTACAGGTGTAACTCAACATTATCATTTTCAAATTTGCGTTGATTTAATTTTTCTTACTAGGTTAAGTTAGTTGGTATGGAACTTTGTGATTATACCAAATAAGGCATTTGATAAGTTGCATTTTTGTAGATTTTATATTAACCTGAACATTTTTGTTGATTCGTTTACTCAAGAGCAAAACCTTTTGAAAAACTTTTGAAAACTTCTGAAAACTTCTGAAAAATGCTTACCTGAGCAGTTCGCAACACCATAGATTTTTAAACTTAACAAAATTTCAGTATAAAATAATGTGGTACAAGGCAGTGCATATAGTTTGCGCCATAAACTAGCGAAACGGCTTGGGCTGTTTCAAAGTACTAAACTTGTAACTGTTGTAAATGGAATTGTATAGCTAACTCAAAAAAGTTGGCTGCTGAATTGTTTCATGCCAAGAACGCGAGGCATTGTGGTCCTCGTAGCTTCCATTGCTAACACATGACGAATATCGCTGTCTCATTGTAAACATCAATGTTATTTTAAAATAGTTACATCCATATGGTGCGGTGCGGTCTGGATATGCAGCAATGCGCAACGCATCATATACATATATATATCCCAGTCGTGGCAACATGTTTTTTCTTGTGTATTCTTCTTATATGTATTAAAGATGGGTTTCTTCGTTTACTCATAATACATACAATAAGCCTGTATCCTTTCGGATCCTCCACGGTGCTGATTCCACCTTCCAGGAGCCAAAACAGATAGATTGAAAAACACTCTTATATACAGTAGTTGTAGGTAAATTTTAATTGAATATTGTTTCCACTGTTTATCTTGTAATTTTAGTTGTCCACTTGATAATTTTTATACTATAGTTTTAACATATATTGTACAAGATGTAAAGTTTCAAGGTAATTCAGCTTTAGACAGCTGCAATTTTAAAACTCAATAAAAATCTATCTCTATCTATCTAAGTTGGTTTATCCTGTGATTCATTAACTTTATTCCTTTGGTCGAAAGGTACGCGTTAAGAGTTATAGGCTTTCCTATCCAACCCTGAGAAAAAACAGTCATTATTTTATATATAAATCTGCGTCTACAGATCTGTTTCGAGAGAACCGGGCGGTTCTCTCTCGTCAGGTGCAAGAATACAAAACAAGATCGGAGTTCTTGAGAACACGTAGCTAATTAAAATTCAGGAAAGGTGTCAATTTAAATCCTTTTGAGGAAGAATTTTCACAAGTTCAAGAACAGATACCGAAACCATACGGCATCATTCAGGGACAAAAACAAACGAAACGCAACAGAACTCAGCAAATACATTTGGTCTCTCAAACGCTCTCCTACTTCGTTCTCAATACCCTGGAATAGTGTAGCCCGTGCCAGCTCTTATAGTTACACTACTAAGCGATGCAATCTTTGCCTAACGGAAAAGTTTTTTTATCATGTGCAAACCCATTTTATGCTCACTCAATAAGACAAATAAACTGGCAACTACATGCCGCCACGCAAAGATATTCTTCCTTATAAGCATTTGACGCCTTTCCTGAAATTTAATTAGCTACGTGTGCTTAAAGAACTCCGATCTTATTTTGTATTCTTGCACCTGACGAGAGAGAACCGCCCGGTTCTCTCGAAACAGATCTGTAGATGCAGAATTGACTCTCGACATTATTTTATTCACAATTACTAGAATTAGCTCCATTTATGTTGAGCTCTCTACGCGTCCCACGGAAATTTCTTAATTATCAATTCTATATAATTTATATATATTACCATTATTACTAAGCGGTTTAAATTGTTGTTAAGTTTCTTTATAATTAGATTCTTGATCTTGTTACTTTTGTAGGGTGCAAAGTGACATTTAATAACGATATTGGACAATTTAAAACATTGAGGAAAGGGATGGCAGAAAGAACAGTTAATCTTCGGGAAGTAGCTAACGAAAAATGCATCGTTGATGTCAACACGTCCAAGTACCTCGCGTGTAATGGCAGTTGGCAACCGCTGCAAACAGATCCAGCTCTCTTCATGATAATTTCCATAAGTGGGTTGTTTTTGAAGGTAAGTAAAACAAGACAAACTGTACGGTTTAAAAGAACATAACAACCAACGATAAAGCAGGTAAAGCAGGTAGTCATAAGTCTCAAATTGTCAGGCTATTTTGCTACAGATATACAAGCTAAGGAGGGGGTGTGTTGAGCCCCCCAATAATTTTGAAACGGTTAAATAATTAGCACATGACCGTTGGCATGCAATCGTTGCAATTATTGAATGACTTACTTGTTAATTAGCGTAGTAATAATCGTCAATTAATAAGCCAATGTTGCAATAGTAACGAACAAAAAAATCTAAGATGGCCGCCGATGGTCACCATCTTGGATTTTCGATTTTTGAATTTTTGCTTATTGTTAAAAGAAACATCACTTTAATTGTCACAACTTTGATAAAAGTAGAAGCATGAGAATAACTAAAAGCTTCTAATCCTTTTTATTCATAAAATTGAAAGTTTTGCAGCAAACTCCAATGCTTATCAATTGTATGATCACGTCATCAATGCTGACGCCATCTAATCAGTGTTAAGAATTGTGTTCGTTATTGAGGAACAGTTGTTCAAACTCGATTTGCAATTGGACAAGGGTTAAAATATATTTTAAGAGCTAAAAATTATGATAATTTGGTTTTGCCACTACCATTAAAATGGACTGTTTGTGTTTGTTTGTTTGTTTGTGTGTGTGTGTGTATATAGAGATATACAGCTGTTTCAAAAAAGGTTGTCATAGTCAATAGTCCGATACTGGAACCGAAAGAGACTGTGGGTTTGAAGCAGCACAAATAGTTTATTACTGTTAGCATCGACTTTGCAAAATATGGAATGCAGGTTCATCATATGATGCCACGATAATGCAGTAACAACCTTTGCTGGTGCATTATCACTCATTATGATTGTACCCAAAGTTCCTTTCGGTTCCAGTATTGACTGTTGACTATGACAACCTTTTATGAAATAGCTGTATATAGTGTGTGTGTGCGCGCAAGCGTCCCCAGTCTTATGTATGTCCCGACCTTTGACATACTTTCAGTTTCATGCGTATTACGCTAGCACCTGAGTTTTTTTTAACCCTGTGGTTATTCTAGAAGCCAAGACTCCTAAAGTAGTTGTTAACTTTTATTTAAAGTGCTTTATTTATGTATTTTCCGTTTTGCACTATTAAAGTCAGAAAACATTTCATCTAGAGGACTATTAAAATAAGGATTGCTGCTGCTGTTGTTGCTATTGTAAGGTATACTAACATGTTATTAAGGCTATGATCACTTTTTGTCAAATTCCGTGTTTTCTTGGTTTTGGAAATACATATAGTTCAGCAATACCCCCTTTTTTAGAAAATTAGTTTTAAATATTTAAAACTTGCCGTGTGCATATTTATTCACAAATAAACGAAACATTTTCTGATGGTTTTGGCCGTTTCTAGCAAATGTTATTAGTTTTGTTTACTTTCACGGCTTAAGCCTGGTTCACGCTAGTGAGATAAGCACAAGCACAAATGCAAGGCATACGCACGCGCAGAAATGGCTTAGTTCGTGGGTGACTGATTCTGCGCGTGTGTATGCCTGGCGTTTGTGCTTGTGTTTATCTCACTAGTGTGAACCAGGCTTTAGGTGTTTACCCTGCGCTTTAGCATTAGAAACTTGTCTTTGAAACGATAGGCGTAAAAGGAGACTAATAGCAACATATTAATTTGTTAATAAAAAGCTGAAAGTGTTGATGCAGATTTAAGATTTAAAACATAAGGTGTAAAGTAAAATTCTAAGTTTTAGGCTTAAAAAAATCAATAAAGAGGTTTTCGCGAGACAGATCGGGTTATTTTATATGATAGATTCGATTCGATCAGCTTACAGTGTAACATAGTTTAGATAGCTAGGATAACCAAACAGATTAGTTTAATCAAAATTTCAAAATATATAGCAAGTTAGAGTAGATTAGAATAAGTTTTAAAAATATGCAGTCCTATTAGTATTGTTAACACAACTTCTGATGTAAATCTTAAGTTTTATCTTATTTCATAGCACTGTTAGTCTAATTTTGATGAAGTTTTATTCACGTAGTTAAGGGCTTTTAACTACCCATTTACCCACTTTAAATATAGTAGTTATTTGTGTTTCATTGTAGTGTGTAAAACTATTTTTTGCAAATGTTAGTTTCAGAAACTTTATTGAAATCTTTGTCTGCAAAAATATTTATGACTGACTGAGATTAAATTGGCGCAGTTTTAATTTCAATTTTCTCATCAAACAGGTGAAGAGCGGGGCTAATTCATCTCAAGTTGATGGCAGATTAATCAAGTTATCTTTCACTGGATGTAATTTAATCACTGCGCCAGGCCAAGGAGGGTTGTGCCTTCTTTTCAAACTTAAAGGAAACTACATATGTATGTATACCTCAAACAAGTATTGGAGAAAAACACTAAAAACTGATCAAATGAGGCAAGAGTGAGGGCTCTGTTACACTGCGCATTTTTTTCAGCAACTTGTTTTGAATGCTGCTGCAAGTTGCCCAGTTTAACAATGGTCGTCATCCCTTGAAAGCAACTTTTCTCGCAATTTTACAGCAGTTTTATATGTAACAAGGTTGCTTAAGCACACTTCTCGTTTTTCGTTCCGAGGAGCTTTGGATAGGAGAACAAGGTCAAATGTTTTGCAAGTTGCTGAGATCACGTTGTAGTTTAACACCAAAGCTTGGCAACTTGTAACGCTACGTTTTCAATTATCGCGAGAAAAGTTGCTGAGAAAATTGCGCAGTGTAACAGAGCCTTAAAGCCTTAATTCAACGGGTTACTCACCGATTGACTTGAAACTTTGTATGCATATAGCAAACTTGGTCATAACTATCAAACATTAATTTGGTCCACAGTAAATGTTAATAAACTTGATGAATTTGACACATGATGGGTACCTAGTAAAAGGGTGGGTAAATTGACCGAATGACAATTTTTGCCCAAATGCAAATGCAGTACAAGAGAAATTTGAAAAGGGGGGTGAAATAATTCCCTCTCCCCCCCTGAAAGAGAGGGTTAACCTATGGAGTGTTGGTTAAGTGTCTAAGAGTGGGAAGTAATATGATACTTGCCAACATTTCGGGGGGTGGGGCTGTCGTCAAAGCCTTAAAGCGCTGACTTGATTTCAGACATAAAACCCCGGTTTCCTACACTCAATTTCAGATGATCAGACATAGAATTACGCGTGTAATACTGATCGGTCTGATATTTGTATTCAATTTTCACAAAAACACATAAACACAAACAGGCTGCTACGTCTTCGCTTCTCCTAAAGCGCAACGTTTCCAAAGTAAATTTAGGCAAAAGAGAACTTCAACGAATAATAAAAGACAACAAGATTGTCCAACAATCTTCCAATTTCAGACAAAATTGTCAGCACATGCCCGAATGCACATGTGAGGGGAAAACACCCTCTTGGGGCAGCTCAGTTGACACCAAATATTTTTCTTGCAACTTAGTTACTTATTTGTAAAAAAAATGTTAATAAAAATTATAGAAAATGAACTGACGCCATTGTCACACATAATGTAAGCGAGGAAGTTCCGATTAAGATGGCATCGATCTTGATCTTGATTGACTAATTTGGTTTTGTTAACACATAGGCGAAGCACCGATCAGACCACTAGTAACTCCAAGTCCATCAACACCAACAATCAACAGTTCTACTGCGTCAACAACAGAACGCATTCTGACCACTGTTGGAACATCCTCACTAGAAATTAAGCCATCTTCCACGGGAATGAACCCAACGGTAAGTACAATGACATTTTCAAGATACATGTATTCAACATTTATTCCACAAACACGCGTTGGTTACAAGTTTTTTGATAGCGGGCGACTTGCACAGTAATACAAAACACTCAACTTTGTTTTTGTTGATTTTTTGAAAAAATATCAATCCGCGTAAACATCGCGACTAGATGCTATTGTTGTTTGTTTCTAAAGCTGACTTCTACAATTGTATTATCTATACCGTCAGTAGCAAGCCAATCAGATAACCAGAAATTCAATATCCAGTGTTTTTTGTTTGCTAAATCCTTGTATAGCCTTAAGGGGGAGCGACAGACCGTACTGTTGTCATAAGTTATTAGGGGGTCGAAGATGAGATCCATCAGGGAAAAAAGCGTTAACAGAACGTTACAAACACTTTTTCTAAGCAAACAAGTTCTTCGTACTGCTTAGAAAGTATACAAGCTGGCGTTTGTCCTTTGACTATTAATTCTAAAAATTAAATTAAACCTGACCTAAAACCTTAAGAAAGCAAAAGTTTCTTCAATATTACAAGTAAAAGCACGCTCCCATCAATTTCATGTCCGTCCTAAATTATCTAAATTGCTTGTGACTTTTTATCTGTCTCGATATGATTCAATACTTTTTATAAATTGAAATGGATTATGTTGTAATTTGTCTGAAACCGTATGTCGCTTCGCTCTGATTGAACTATTCACAAACTTTTATACTTTCACTTTCAACGATTTCTTTAAAGATAAAAAACCTCAAGAACAAAATATGGAAGATAAACAAAATCTTCCCGTGGAACCATTGGGGAGCAAAGAGAAGTTGCACAGCTATTATTTTGCGTGTGATAAAATTAAGAACAAGAATAAACATTAATACTAAAATGACGCGTACGGTAATAACAATAACAATAAAGATAATACTATTTTAAAACATATGTCTTCTACAGTAAAGAAAAAGAATAGGAACAAAAAATAAGAACAAGAATTAGAAAAATAAGAAAATGTATTTATAATTAAATAGCAGTTATGGTTATTTAAAGTTTTAAGCGCTTTGCAAAATTACATATCAAAAAGTAAAATTTGAGTTTAGTTTCAAGTTTACGAGTGTGCATAGTATTGCTACAATAGGCAAATTTGAAATATGGGTTTTAAGCTTAGAATAATGGAAACAATATTATTTAACGTTAACGGTGAATATGGTATTGCTCCCTTAAAATTAATTATAGTGTAGGTTGTTAAAACTTTAACAAACCAAAGAATAATCCTATTGCTTTTAGCTTCACGATAAACAAATTGTTTACCTAACAGATTACGACGGAAAATCCACCTGGGCCCAGAGCATTCAATCATGGCAGTGGCGTCACTCAAACTGAGATTATCGTGATCGCAGTGTCGGCGAACGTGGTACTCATCACCATAATAGCTATTCTCAGCTTTGTGATGTGTCGAATGAGACGAAGGTATGGACGAGAAACATTTGAAAGTCGCTTAACCCTATCCAGACTGGGGGGAGGGCTAAATCAGCCCCCCCCCCTCTCACATTTTTTACTGTTGTTACTCTCTAGCGGCAAACAATAGCAAAATAAAATTTGTTGACTTTTCCTAAATTATTGTAGGAAACATTTTGGAACGCCTTTTGTTGGCATAGGCAATAAGCTGTTGTCATGGTAACCAATAGTTTCAAAGCGACTTGTATCATAGAAAACAAAGAAATGACGTAGTCAATACGTCACAGTCTGTGGTGACAATAGGTCAGAAACATTATAGTACCTTACAAAATGTGGTCACAGAAAAAAAATAGGAAAATGCCAAAAACTCTCATGATGACGTCATGATGACGTCATCAATAATCAGACTTTAATTAAAGTACCAATTTGTAGATCAGCATCCAATTGTGAATCTTGCCAAGTTTCGTTGTAATTTGTAATTAAGGAAATTATGGAAGGAGAGGGGGCCCTTTTTAGCTCCTCCCCCCCACCCCCAAACTCTTTGAGTTTGAGATTGGGTTAAAAAAGCAATTCCTTTTTAATGCAATAAATCAATTTCATGTGTTACATTTTTAAAAGCAATTAGATTCTCAAGCTTGATGTGAAATCCCTTCAAGCAGAATACGTAGTATGGTATACATGCATGCATACGTACATCTCTTGTCACCCGAGTTCGAGGTCCGTACGGCAAGTTTAAGACAATAATTCTCCCTCCTTTTGTGGTCAAAGCGCGAAGCGTGCTAGGCCTAGATAAAAAAAATCCCAACAAATTGCCTAAAAATCTTTCCGGAAATTCTCGCTAAAAGTTCTATAAATCTCAGTTTTTTTTCTAAAAATCTCATGAATCTCTCTAAAAATCTCAAAAAATCTTCCGTTAATGTTAACAAATATCTCACACTCAACACCTTTATAAATTTTTAAAGTTACTCTTTAATCAAATCCGACCACATTACAACTATGAAGACAACTGTCGGTACGAAGAACGGAATAAAATTGAAACTAAAAAATATTTCTTTCACGAAAAGACACACCAAGAATCCTTTTGTCACCTGATGACTTAAACTGTCCAAAAGAATCCACTTATTGAGCGACTAATACCTCGATGTTCTTTCATAAACATAGAATAACATTTGATTTAAGGTAAATTTGAATATGTCGAACCAGCCTCAGCGTCACTGCTCTCAATAAACCAACTGTCAGCGATCGTTCACTCTGAGCATCAAAGCTCTCTCAATCATGTCCTCAAGAGCATCGTGCTGCTGGTCACCAAACATAGTGACTAAAAGCGAGAACACTCTCTCAGCAGCTGCGGATGATGGCTGCAAAAGAACCAATTTCTTCACTGCAGCGGACCATGAAGGGAGATTTGTAGAAGTGGTTTTTCACCATTGCCACGTGTCTTCCAGGACATCAAAATCATTTCGGATGTCGGCAGCCTTCATTAGGTATGCTGGAAGTTCATCCTTCAAGGACTGAATCACCCCAGCATCGTTTAGGAATGGCACATCTTCGATGGAGTCGATGTCAGTGGCAACTGGACGTGATATTTGACAAACTTGGGATTGAATAATTGTGCGGCTCGGAAGACACTGATGGACCTAGAGACAATTGGATCGTTTGCTACAGTTTCTGTGTAGTATTCGAAGGCC